>JAAVTS010004925.1:0-11011 GCA_022845575.1 Baylisascaris ailuri
AAACCGGAACTACGCCACATTCTCAATTAGCAAATGGAAAAGTGCGTCAGATGTTATGGCAACATGTGCGTTTTCACATCGGGCTCGAAAGATCAACCGGTTTCAAAAATTACGTGCAAACAGCCAAACAAGCTAGATAACTGTTTCACATTCTAAATGAACCTGATGCTTGTGCAAATTTTCCAGTAGAAATTCCCTTTTCCGTTAGCCAATCGGTGAAAATAAGAGTCTGATGGGCGCAAACTTCACACAGCTCTCTTTAGCAACTTCAACTGCATTTAGCAGAATGTTGTTGAAGTTAATTGATCAAAAAAGGATGCAACATACGATGACATGCACGCTATATTTGCCAAATTTCATAACTCCAGCTTCGAGGCTTCTGGAGTTTAAGTTGGAGTTATCAGAAAGCGAAACAGAGAAGACGACACACACTTATGTACATACATCTAAAGACACGATGCGGCCATGATGCGCCTACATAAAATCGTGTTCTCCAAAAGAATGCTTGAGGGTCTCTTCGCAGTCTTATGCCCTACTTGAGAATTGATTGCAATATTTTCGGTGCAAAACTTCGTGCGGGATAAAATTTCTGCTGAGAAAAAAAAAACGCTCATAGGCAGAGTATGCTTCCAAGTTCAAAGTTGTTAAAGTTGTCTGATATTGACACTGACTTTGTGACAGCTACTTCCGGTTGCAACACGAATGCATATGACATTATGAATTGATAAATGAATTAATAAAAACTATCACATATTGAGAAATAACAGCTCTATTTTGAGCGTATTGCATATTGTACGGAAAAAAATTGTGATTAATCAATCGAAAAAAAAGCACAGAAAAGTAAAATCATTTTTGAGGCGCTCTTTGATTAGTGAATTCATCAAACGAAAGCGGTGACGATTCTAAGAGAAATGAGAGGAGGTCCTTGTTCAAATTCAATTATTTCGTGACGATAAAGCAAAACGAATAAACACTCGTTAACATTTGAGGTTACGTAAACGATGTGACGTAGAGCAATTTTCGTACATGATGAAGGATTTACGTGAAAGAGCACAAATTAGATTTCGAAAAAGATCTATAAATAATCAAAAATTTCTCTCAATTCATGAATATTTTTATAGGAATGCAACTCTCCAGGCTTTTCTGGAAAAAAACCGTGCTAATGTAATGTTGATTAAGATGTATTCAGGTATATCTTCAAAAAAAAATTTTCTCAGATATAAGAGTGGATTATCACCGAATTTATGATGAAATTATCGCATCTTATTCATAGGGAATGATGACGAAATGAAATAAAAATAATTCACTTAATTGAAAAGAACGAAACAGTTTGTAGCGCTACACATATGCACCTACGTTAATCATAAATACGAAAGTGAGAAAGTTGAGAGCTGTATGCTGGAGTGACCACCGACTGGACGCTGGTAAGATGTTGTAAAAAGCTTGCCGATACATCATATTTCAGAGGAATGCAGCAGGGCTGTTGGGGTGATTACATGAGGGGTCAGTATGAATTGGCTCGCGAGAACAAAATGCCGTATATTGTGCACCAACTGTTCATTGGATATATAAGCGTTCAAACATCTTTCATTTGCTCTTCAGCATCAAATGGGAATGTGCGACAGCCAGGCTGGTATGATAGGTGTTTTTGAAATACCAACACTTAAATTGATCGATGGAAGATTGAAAAAAAAACAAAACAAAATGAACACTTGCACATTGTTTCTTAAATGATCTATCCGATGTTTAGTAGGATGTGCTGAGAATATGACAACAAATGTTTTAGCACCGATATTTCAGCGCTTGAAAATATTTCAGTAACGAGCGATAGCAGTACTCAGGTGAATGTGAGTTGCATGAGCGAGAATCATACCTGAAGATAGTATTACCTGTATTATTTATTGCTGGTGAAAATTTAGTGATACTTCATCACAAATCATGCGAATCCCTCTCAAAAATAGGACGCTTTAGGGTTACACTCAATTGTATTTGGAGCAAAGTTGAGCTGCAATTTTTCGGCACATTTAATGCCAGTAGCTATCCAGAAGATGATGATTGAACGATTTGAAAAAAAAAATACATAGATAATAGTCATCAAAATTTCATCGCCTCTTCTTCTGCAGTTCAACAGCTGAAGTTGCCTTGCATCAAATGTAAGAAACACATAGAGAAATATCAATGTGTAGACCACAATATATTACTTCAAAACTCTTATTCAATATAAAAATTTTTGACAGAAGTTGAATGATGCAACTAAAATTGGAGAGCCATTTATTTAATTATCTCAATTTAGCTGAACTCGGTTAGTTTAGAGGAAACACTCTCGAATCATGAGCACAAATATTCCTATATTTGGCTACATGACATCATATACTCAGCACAACGAATGATCCGTTCTGAAGGATATCAAAAAGCCTGGATATTGAAGACAAAGCTCGCAAGTTGGAAAAAATTGACTCGGATTTCCTTTGGGAATATCTTTTCAATCAAATCGGAATAAATTTGCTTGAAGAAAGCCCATTCATTGTTGGGCAAAAAAAAAATCAACGACAGTTTTGAAATTGCGAGAGTAGTGCAGAATGAAAAAAAAAACTAACAAAAAACACTGGTCTCAGATGTGCAATAATATGATATCTTATGCGACTCTGCAAAATTGCACTTCTACTTGCAAATCTCATGATGATGACGTCATTTTTGTGCGGATGTATATGTGTATTTATGAGTTTGATACTTTCAACTCGGCGACAATTGAGTATTAAAACAAATAATTTAATACACATAATCCATCCCACTTGCAACATTGCAAACATTCAAAGTGGCGCATTGTTTCTGGAAAATGTTCAAGTCACTTCCACATGACAAAAATGAGTAGGCGTTTTACAACCAGCTGGATAATCGTTTCGCTCCAAACGGCATTTGGAAGAAACGAATCAGCTGCTAAAGATTTGTGGGAACAGTCGAATTTGTGAAAACACTAATAAAAATCATCAGTCGTTTTTATTATTTCTCATGAATAAAGTGAAGCTGATTGATTTAGCCCACTTGAAACAAAAAAGCGCATAATGTGCCAACCTCGTTGATATGTATCTGAATGTGGTTGTTGAATAGTTTTATTGGGGAGTTGCTTCATGATGTTCAGCAGGAATTAGACATGCTAAAAAATAGTACACCTCAGAAATAAAAAAGGATGTCACATTTTAGCGCCATTTAGCCCTATCAAGGCGGAAATGTCGAATCACAAGCTGCAGCTCCCAATGAATATCATATTGCGTAAGCAACACAATATTCTAATAAAGAGTGATATATTCAGCAATTGAATGTGACCTAGATCTGTTATAGGCGATATCAAGGATCAGGTTTGTATGCAATAGTGATGACCCCTCTCCTCCCCCACTTCAAAGTAGGAGAAATTGCTTTTTTGCTTATTTTTGCATAGATTTGCACTCGAGCATTCGAAGACAAATGGCCACATGAGGAGGACAATTCGAGAGTGCTGTGTGTACGTCTTCAAGAATCTCTTGAATTCTTAATCGTGATGACGCATGTGCATCCACTTCAACGAAATCCTTATCGACTTCGTTATCAGACGCTACTGAAGTGCATACATAGGAAGAGGGCTTCAGAATGCTATGAAATCAGAGGATTAAAAGACGAAACAGTAATAGGGAATCCTGTCATTCGGTTCGAGCACTTTTTTTTAGAGGATTCTGAGAGATAGAGAATTGATGATTCTTAAATTACGATACGAGTCGTTGCCCAAGCTTTACTAAGTATTCATATAGTACTTGCCTTAATCATTTATCACTAGTACAGAAATAACCCGACAAGCGAAAGGCCGCGAATTTGTTTATGTCAGCGGTTAGGGTTTTCATTGAACATCAAAAACACAGCATTGTCGAAGCCTGAGCCGAACCATAGTTAGCTTCAAACATAAATACGTAATTCATGTGCTTATATGTTTATGTACAGGTTTCTAGGGTTTATGTATAGGCATATGGGTATCTATGTCTATATGTTTGGTGATCCAGTAGTGCCGATTTGACATCTATGGAAGCAAGCGCAATAAAATCGGATAAGCGTAGTGCTCACTTTATATTCTGCTACCACTTATCCTCTTTTGCGTGAGCTATTAGGTGATTGTTGAAAGCAGAAGAAAATTGTTAAGTTATTTGTGTAATCGATTGATGCCTGTACAATCGACTATTAGTGGATGTTTTCCTATGTCTGAGCAAATCATTCAGCTGAGGAGGAGGAAAGGTAGAAGAAGGAATTGGTGATCCGTTATTTCGAATTCGAACCACCTGAGTGGTCATTTTCGCTAGTCGTCGAACTATTCCACCCATGTTGCTCTCATCAATGGCTCCGCTCTATGGGTTGATCGATGGTTTTAGACCTGGGAAGACCCTCACTCCGACTGGCAACCGAGTGGTCGACAACAACAACAATTCCTCTTACTATTTGGGAACGAGGGATTGGCTGCTGTAAACAGTCAATGAAATTGGTACATTGCCAATTTACTCCGAAATTTTCTTTAGTTGTTAATGACTTATGAAAAGTTAACTGGAGAGTTGGTTAAATAAGCAAAACAGGGGAAGTTCATATATTATCAGCCCCTTTGGCACGTTTCTCCATCTATTATCTCGCATGGAACTTATACAGTTTTCTAAGTAACACATTACACGATCCTCTTTAGCCACAAAAATGCCGGGAGTAATTATCTATGAGATAAAACCTCTATATGAACATATTCAAGCTTTATCCATAGAAGATGAAATCTTAGATGATGACTTTTTCAGTTAGTCGGCTAAAATGGTATTTCCTCATCATTATGCGTACATCGCTTGAATATGAAAGTATATGCAAAAGAACAATAAAATGTATTTGAATCAGTCGAATGAATACTTGAATGTGCTGCCCCTCCCCCCTTTCGTTCCCATGAGGAAGGTGGCTACTGGAAAACTTGTAATATTATTGAAAAATCTTCAAACAGGGAAGCAGATTCTGTTTGTGCCAACGACCGAGTTGTATGTTTGCGACTTTTATCACTTAAGAAGCATTGAAGCATAAACGTAGAGAAATCTTCGTATTTTCTTTTGATGCAGATTTGTGTGTTGCGATTTGAAGCTCTAAGCTTCGATAGACGTTTCCATTGGCATTACGGATTGTCTACGTTGTGCACGCGTACGACGGCCATTCTGAGCACGAATACGAAGTTTTTCCTGCAATATCTTTTTGTTTTTGCTTTTGTTTTTTTTAAGTCGTAAATTGCTACAATTGAAACAACTATGAACTTGTGTATATGGGAAATAGATTTAGGGGGATTTGTAGTGGTAGTAACCAAATTTTTATATCATTTATATCATTTTGTATGCTTTGATAGCTTCGAAAAAGATGGAATGGTGCTTTGCTTTATTTATTTATTTATTTATTTATTTTTTTGAATGTAGCCCTGATGCGGGAAAAGTTGGGCAACGGTGAATTTGAAAGGCATTCATAAACGAGAAATTCGCCAAAACTATCTGCAGGATCGAATCCCTACTCCTACAATATATTGGCATCATTGTCATGAACGATCAGCAAAGCATTTCCTCCATATATGACCTCAGTTTTGGACTGATCCTATGTACTAACATTTATATCGACCGCATAATTCAGAAAATTGTTTGAATATGAATCAAAGATACCTGTAATTCCATTTGTTGTTTTTCTCGTTGAAGATTATTTCTCTTTTCGATTGCTTTTCTCGTATTATCATATTCATCTAATTTTTGCTTTACATCGCCTATAAATCAGAAAATATTCGCGAACTTGTTTCAATCTCGAAAGGAAACAAAAATTTGCATATTTTACTTTAGATTTACCACTCGATATCACCTGTAACAGATTGCATCCTCATGGAGGAACGATGTTTTAGCCTCAAACGTCGTGAAACGTTAGTTACTAATTTTTAAATGACCACAATTAAAGAGGAATCAAGGCAGCCTCTAGCAATAATATATTTTGCTTAACGATATTATGCTATAACTTTCATTAATTTAGTTGTTAAGTTCTATCAGAGGTAGTTTTTTAATGCGAAAAAAAACCAACCAAACAAAGTGTCTTTATCCGGAATCGGAGCCAGTTTAGGAACCGGTGAAGGCTGACGTCCATCCGGTTGTGATAAGTTCAGAATTTCCTAAGATCATATATTTGAGCAAGAAAAAACTAATAGCAAACCTCACACGATGAGAGTTTTTAGGTCGATTGAAAATGTTGATGAAGAAAGTTTTTGAACAACGACATACAATTCTATGCAATTATTTGAAGGATAAACAATATGCAAATATTTGTTACGCTCCTTCAAAGCAAATTATTTCAGATCATTGCGCTTAAATCAGCTGATATCCAATTTTCTTGAAATATTCCAATTGAATGGCCAAAAATCAAAGAGCAACTTCATATTAAATTTGTACAGAAAATCTGCACTAATATCGAAAGCTCTGTATAACGTCGTTCATTCGAACGATTTATTATCTATACTTATACGTATTCATCTCAATCCATTCTATTGATTGCTTACAAGCTCACGTGTATGCAAATTGCGTTTGATTTAGAATCTGATTAAGGCATGTAATGTAATTTTGAGGAATTTTTCAGCCTTTTCTTTCTTCAGCTCTTCTTTTCGAGAAAAATCGGCATTTTTACAACCGAAATATGAGACAAAAAACCTATGACTTGACGAAATATTTTAGTTTGAGTGAAACTAGTTCAGTTGAAAGGGTAATTTCATCAATAAACAAGGAAAATCTTACTGATAAATCATTGCCCGGTAATTCGCCTTGATCATTGACTTTTTCGGCTTCAAGCGCTAGAATCTCGTTTTCAAAATCGTCTTCAACGTCTCCATCATCATATGAGATCTTCAATTCGTGCCCAAGTTCCGACTTCACCTTCTTCTTCATTAGAGCTAAACGTTCTTCGCGAAGTTGCTTCTGCTTCTTGGCAATCTAAATTAACAACGATACTTAATGGTCATGTTGAATGGCAAATCTATAGCATAAGAAGAAGTCGTATAAATTTAATGTTAATTCGAACGTGTAAGCTTCCCGATCAGATTCATTTGATGGAGAACTGAACTGCTAAAATTATCAACAAGTACTCATAAATGGTAGTAAAGAACGAGAATGGGAGTAATCCAGCCAATTAAGCCGGAAAAGGAAGTACGGGACGGTTTCTCAGAACGGAAATGTCAAAGATATTGGAAATCGGGGTATCGGAACATCATAATTTCTTCTGATTGCTCATCAGTGAGTTAAACAGGCAGAATGGAAAGCAGAATACCAAAAACTACACGCCCTCCAATGAAAAATTTTAATCTTGATGCTCATAAATGAGTGAAATAGACCGAAAGAGACAGCTCATACCCTTTAGGTGGTACAATTTGAAACATTAACCAAGAATAGAATTGAACTTGAACACTACTGGCAGGTTGGGCACTTCGCAGTTCAGCAAGGTGTCTTCATGAGGTGTTCTAACGGTCGCCTAACTTATTTGTATATTCATTTGAACGAAAAAAAGACCGTTGAAACCATCAAATGCAATTGGATTTTGAAATTTAGTAAGCAAGTGAATAAATCATTGAGGACACAAAATAAGAAAATATAAGCAAATTGAACTTTAATAAATATATGAACCTCATTATCTGCTTTATCTAAATCCTTGAGGATTGTATCGTTAATCACTTTATCGAACCATTGCAATAAGGAAGCCAGCTGCAATAATAATTTCTTCTTATAAATGCGCATTAATATTAAGGCAAATGAAATACCTTGCTGATGCCAACACAGTTTTTTAAATTGTTTAAATCTACCTCTTGCCGATTTTATATTTTTTGGTTGTCTAGGAGCTAGAATGAAGCCCTGAATATTTTTAAAGCAACAAAGGTCCGATTAGCTTGAATTTTATATAAAAAGTCTTAGCTTATTAAGTCCTCAAAGTTGTTGTAAGCAATGGTGAAAGAGATGATGTATGGAGGAGATATTTTAAATTAGGGCCGATATGAAAGGGTGAGGAAAGCGATAGGCGTAAGAGGAAATCGTGGCCATCCGTCTCTGAGTATTTTTTGCTGGCACACTCGAGCAATCCTCACCGAAGACGCTTGTGAGACATCATTCCATTGCATACTTTAAAATGTCGTTCGATTATGTTCGCTTATCGCTTGTCGTTGTTCGCATCAGGTGCTAAGATTATCAATGAAAATAGGAAAGACAGAGGAGGAGTGAGAAGAGGGGTTTGGTGTGGGTTTCGGTATGAGCAACAATTTGCCTCTATTCCCTCCTCTTTCTGCGAGTGGTTTCTGGAAGGAAAGGGATGATATGAATTCTGTTCCAGAAGAAGTATTAAACGAACCTTTTTGTGCGTTGCCTTGTAGACGTCTAGTGCTTTCTTGAGGGTTGCATTCGTTTGAATATCGTTGAAGGCACTATTCAACGTTTCGTTCATCAGGGACATTTCCTCTTCCGTGCAATATGGAAAATGCACCTGAACGATGCGCTAGTTACTAAGTAGGCTATGGGATAACCGACCCGCAAAAGATTTACTTCTGGCCCTGAATGAATCAACTCTCACCCAAATATTCCTGTCGAACATGGATAGGAGGGGAACTTTTATTTAATAGCTTGTTCATAGCATGCAATTATATGGAACATAATAGGAATAGTGCAAAAAATTTAGAAGGATGATATTCTTTATGCAATTCGGGATGTAGTTAGAGTCTCTTCGTCTATACTCACTATAAGCTACATAGCTGGAATCTATGAATGTATGCCAAGTATTACAGCGATCACATACATGTAGATCAAGAACAATAGAATAAATAAAGAGATCAAGATGAATTCGATGTCTATCAATAAATCGATGGATATATTTCAACGTACCTTACCAAGATAGACTCGACATGATTGAACGTTTTGTGTGGCGGCAATGAAATTGTTTCTTGCCTCTGCTGCAGCAAAATATCTCATACGTGTATTACTGCAAATATTCATTTATCTTTTAGATATGATTATCTAGCAAAAGTTTTTGATCAGTGGAATACATTCAACTAATATGAATTATAAAAACATAAAAAAACGACTCACGATTTCGATTATCATACAATTAATATTCATAACTTAATCACTGCAACTCTTTGATTGCAAAAAAACTCCATTAAACGATTTAGATGAGTTAAGGTGAATGTTGCAGTAGTTGGAAACTTCACAGAAACATTGACTCAAGTGGTGCTAAAAATATGTCAACGTTTCTCAGAGATTTGCTCTAATTNATGAGTTAAGGTGAATGTTGCAGTAGTTGGAAACTTCACAGAAACATTGACTCAAGTGGTGCTAAAAATATGTCAACGTTTCTCAGAGATTTGCTCTAATTGTTTTATCTTTCCTCTTTTTTCCTAAATGGATATGATCAGAAAAAGATCCATACCTTGGGTCTATATGTTCAAGTTCAGTCCATCTAGTGATACCGAATGCCATTTGTGTACAAGCATGCACAAGTAGTACTCGTCCATTAGTCCATTTGAATTTCGCTAACGATACACGTTGTTGCCATTCTGTCGCATCATCTAATGCCGCCTCCAGTCGATTCTCTTTCTCGCTTGCATAATCAGGGCCAAATATTGTTGCTAAATTCATTAATCTATGCAATTGATTATAAAAATAACGATGAAAAATGATGAAAATAAAGGCAAAATATAATTATTATTAACGCTAAATAATTTCACATCTTTTTGATCGTATAGAATAGTTAAAAACTTATTAAGATTTTTAGAAAATTGACCAAAATTTTCAATAACATAATCAAAATATGATGATCTCAAGTTAGGGAATTCATACTTAGTAATTGATCTTGTTTCTCGTGTAGCTCCTTTAGATTGTCGCATTGTTCTTTATAGATTTCGGCGATTCGTGCAGCTCTCTCATATTGTTTTTTAGCTCCATTCATTTCCTCAAATTTTTCACTCAATTTCCATCGCAAAAATAATAACTATCAATTTAATTTTATTTTCAAATTTTACAACTTTTTTTTTCTTTTACAAATTTTTTTTTATTCTCAATACTTCAACTCAATCTTTCCTTCCTTCCCTTCAAAGGTCAAAAACTCCATCATATACGAGTGTGCTTTGTGGAAACCCTCCCCTTCTCCACCGTTATATTCATTGCTTCACGAGTGCAACCCAGTTTTTTCAGCTCATAATGATTTCGCAATTATTGGGCCCATGACCAATATGTAATCAATGGAAAACCCTAGATGGCGGATGTGGAAAGAAACAGGAATTCACGATATTCTATGCCTTCGAGCTTTTGCCGAACTTGTGAGTCCATCGGGGCCTCCTTCCCTGCACTTTGTTATTCACGCTCTTCGTTCACCATTTCGGCTCTGCAGATCGAAAACTACCCCGAACTTTACCATTTATTGCTTTCAAATGGTGCCATCTATGGGGCAGTGAAACTTAAGGGCATGTGATATTTCTGTTGCAGCTGAGAAAGGACAATGGAAAACAGCGGCCTCAACTCTTGCCACAGAAGAGGGTACGGTATACGAAAGCTCATACAAAGGAAGGTCCCACTAGACTTAATTCGGTATTTTGAGTCGTCTCGAAGTTGGAGTTGATCCCACGAGTCAAATCCTAGCTCTGGGAAGTAGCAACAAGAGAGCTGACTCCTCACGTTCTCGAGGTAGGGCCCAATCAATGGTAATTGACACTTTTTTTTGTGCAATTCGAATTTAAAGTCCAAATTTTGAACTCCAAGGAAATAGAGTGGAGGTCACCTCATTTTGAAGGCAGCCGTCGCTGACTGTCTATCATATAGTCTGTTTTTTTTTTTCAGCCTAGCAATTGAATTAAAAATTGCTATCGCAAAAAGAAATTATATATGCGTGCAGACTTTCTCGGCTACTTCTTGTTTATTTAATGCCTCCAGATAATCTCGTTGTTCCTTATTGAAGCGATCGTCCCATGTACCCTGAAAAAGTT
>JAAVTS010004928.1:0-10996 GCA_022845575.1 Baylisascaris ailuri
GATGAAATTAAATGAAAAGAAGTAAATTCATTTAAATGAACATTAAATGAAAAAAGAAGTAAGTAGAAGTAAGAAGTATAGATTGTAGAGGGAAAAATAAAAACATTTGAGCGCTTTCTTGGAAATTGATCTAACGAGCAAATCAACGCGTCGATGAATAGTAAATAAATAGGGATTTATTGCATTGATCTACAAGTTCCACCGTTTCTCTCCATATCTTCCCTCCTCCTATCTTCGCTCCCATTCAATCGATTTTCTAATACAGGCATACTACGTCGAAATGGTGAAGCGAAGGAAGCCGCATTTTCTGATAGCACATTTTTTTCCACTAGAGTAGCTCGACTTGTGAGATTAGGTGATAAGCTTTTAGGCTAGGATTATCCAAATCAGTGGGAAACTTCCTGCAACGTTGCAGGTGGTTTTGATAATGCCGAGTGCCAGGACTTAGAGTATTAAATGAAAGCGAAGAATGAACAAAAAGAGGCGGAAATTTTCTATCCTATTTCAGCAAATCAAAGAACTATCTTAAGCAGACAGTTTCTGTTATTTATACTTTTATATAAGTAAGCCAGGGTCAAGGTTTTCGGCATTCGATGCTACCGACTAAGGAGATGATAATAGAAAATTTTCATACAACTAGAACATAACGGGGGTATTCATATCAATTTTAATAGCCGATTATAACCAAAGGCAATCAAAACGCATTTCGGTAACTGAAAACCATTCATCAGCTACAAATCTGAATTCTATGGCACTCATCAAATAGAGTAAAACCCACAAAAACCCCTCCACTCTTGCGACGATGCGGCCGATTAGGAATGCACCTTGAATTTTCCAAACATTACACACGATGTGATCTCTTCTTTCAATACGGTGACGGTTTCATGGTAAAAGAAGTTCTTATGCGCGATGTGGATCGCTCTCACTACCAGCCAGAGATCAGCATAAATGGGTCAAAGGAACGTGTGCTTCAACATGGGAAATAATCGTGTTTGCGACATAAAAAATGAGGAAATCCCTGGACACATTCCACGAGCTGTCGGCATAAATGAAAAGTAACAGTGCTTGAACTCCAACTAATTAATTTCCACCTCTTTACACAGCAATAGCGACAATCAGCTGTCAAAACTTCATTTTCGCTGCATATACAGGAGGATGACCAACGTTGGACATCGCAAATTGTTGACGTTCTATGGTACTGCGAAACTTTTTGCGATAGAGGCGGCACCAGTGAACACCCACTAAGAAATCTAACAATCCAGAACAATATCTCCACCTAAGACCCGCATATTGCTTTTTCTCACTCCCTTAACCATTTCAAACTATGAATCATTCTATATCAATGTTTTAAAGCAAACTAACTTTAATGCTCGCAATAGCATTGATCGATCACCGATTCTTCATTGTTGCACCTCTGATCTTGACCGCTCGATATGCATCACCTATATCACACACCGAGCAAACGCCACCTCTATCTGGAATACGAATTCATAAATCTAAGAAAAAATTAGCAATCGTATTCAAAGACGTGACTTCAATGAAAGTGGAAACTAAAAAGGTTGTATATCAAAGTTGGCTTAGCTATCTCATCGATTCTATAAGGAATTCACATGATCCCTTCACAATACTTCAATACCTCGTAGCATTTTCATTATCTATCCCCTCTCCCTCTCCTCCAATCCTTTCGACCTAACTAAACAAAAAGCCCAATTAAACAATTCGATATCGCATTATCACTATATGCAAAAATTCACGTTTCGATCGAAAGTAAGCGCCGCCTATAGTGCTATGTTAAGTTACACATAAGCCACTGTGTTAAAATTATCTGCAAAGATGAAAAAGTTCATGGATTCGACGATTCTACCATCCTCATAGTCTACAGAAATATACCAACAACGATCATGTGAAACACGAGCAACTAATACGCACTGCTACAAATCGTGTATAACAAAAAAAACACCAATAAACTGCGTAAATATCGAGCAGTTGTTGCTGCTCGCTTCAAAATATCGATACACTGTAGGCTCTTTTTATAAACACTGAAGTTTATGGCGGCTACAAATTCATAGAAACGAAAGTCTATGTTCCGTGAATTGCTAGTCCAAGCATATGTCTAAGGAAGGATTTATAACGAAAAGAGAAGCTATGACACTTTCGATATTCTAACAACGACAAAGGAATGCTTATGGAGAGGAGCAGTGGAAGTTTTTATAAACGAAAAAATGTGGTACTTCAATAATAAAAATTAGTGCCAATAATATGCTTATGGAAGAAGCCTCCAAATTCGTTTCTTAATAGGGATAATATTGGATTCATTAGTACCGACTAGAATAGTTTGAAGTTTACCTCATGAAATGCGCAGTGTTCAGCGAGTATTGTCCAAACATACCATTTCTAACGATAAGAACATATGCGTCGAGAATGCATAGGCACAGGATGAATTGACTCATGTGTGTGAATCGAATCGTCGAAGATGGAATATCTGACGTTCATGAACAACGATGCAATAACGACGTGCAATCCTTGTTTCCACAAATTAAATAAACTTCATTTCCAGCTGAAATGAACGCGTCTTAGTAAAGCATTTTTAAGGATCAAAATTAATGTTATTGAAGGCATCACGTTGGGAGAGGAGAGAGGAAAGCGTTTTATATTATGCATAATTGCAGATTGCGAAATGCAAAATAAAAAAAGGGCAGAAAAAATCAAATTTTATCAGCAAAAGGATTTCTAGCAATTAGGTTAACTTCAGATTTCAGATCAATCTTTTCACCGTTTTCATTATCATCTCACTCATTTCTCACAGTTGTACGCCTTTAAAAAAATCTACACAACGAACGATGCAATTTTTTGGCGTTTCTACTCAATTATGCGTGAGTGGTTATGTATGTCGTATTTGCGTCATGCATCGAATGCGTCAGTGTTATAAAAGGACAGAAAAAAGTTGGCAAATATCGAACTAAATAATGCGCAACTTATGCTTTAAAAATGCACAATGAATGAATGAATGAATGAAATAGAGTTTATTCGCAAATATAGAGAGAATATGGAATATACATGGTGTCAGATGCAAGGGCAAATATACTACCCAACGGATAAACGAACATGAGAAGAATAAAAGAAAAAATGGCGAAAACAAATCGACAAACAAAAGTACTGTGGGCAATTTGTCGTAAGTCTTAACACCTAAGAGACAATATATACTTACAAGGACAGCAAGCTAAGTACGAACCTACGAAAAAGGGAATTACGGTAGTAATGGGTGGGAGCAGGAATTACGGTCCTCTTTAAAAATCTGTAATGACTTCACTTTCGCATTTCATCCAGTACGGGAATATGCACATTTATTACACTACGAAAAAGTGTTTCATTATATTCTCTATGCTTGAAAAGTAATAAAACTATGAGCTCTAAAGAATTTGTCGATGCGGGATTGTGGCCATTTGTGACTAGAATGGATAGATGTGAGAGCTTAGTGAGAAACAACTGTATAAACAAAATATTTGTTAATTACTGTATTTGTGAAATATTTCTAGAATACTGTAAAACAAAATATTTATATTACTGTGCTTGTAAAGAAGGATTCCTTTACACAACTAGCAAATTCGTATCCACCGTATTCTAATTAAATTCAATGTGCATGGCTTCATTACAAATCTACAGTATTTTGAAACTGCCTACTGCTTCGGAAATGATGCTTTATATCGAGTGAACCATACGTCAGACGTGGAGCCGTTGTCTGGATCGTAAGCGAATTGGGGTAGTCGAGTTTATGACGAACTCAGCAGCCGATGCAGGAGAGGCAATGGATCCAGTAGCTGCAAGCATCCGCTCCACTCACTCCGGTAGCGTGTACTGCTGCAAGGCTATCGACTCGAATGCAACTTCCAGCACCCCCTGCTGCCGTTCCTTTTATGTGCCAAATATCATCTATAGAGTTTTACTGTCGATTCTGGCTGTTGAACTGCGCTAACCTCCAATGTTGATGAATGTTGCTGAGTTCTTAATGAAATCTGATCGCCAGTTTTTGTATCGTTGTGGAATTGCCAAAATGTCAAGCCAAGATTGGAGATATGTACACATCATAATCCATTAATCACTCCAAGAGAACTAAGAACCGATGAGCAGAAAAAAATAGACCTTTATAGAATCATTCATAAACGAATACAAAAGCGAACGAGCTTGCCAAGAAGAAGAATAGAAGTCGAGGAAAACGTATATCCTTATGCTAAATTAAAATAATTCACCATGTGGATGTCTTCTACCCTAGAGGTTAAGCATCAAAAGATAAGATTTACACGCAAAAAATATATGTGAACTCTCAATCACATATTTCAGCAATGCACAAGTGGAATAATTACTGCCAAACAATATGGGGAACCATTTCAGTGATAGGAAACGATCACGAGAAATTGCTCTCGAATACAGTTCATTGAACTAATACTTTGCCGAAAAACCGACGGCAAAAAGCGATATTTAAATTCCGCTATGAAATTCCTATCGAATACAGCCTAAGATGACTTGAAGAACATGAGGTAATGCAAAAAATAAATAAATAAATAAATAAATAAATAAAATAAAAATAGAAATAAGTAAAAATATAAATAAATAAATAAATAAATAAATAAATAAATAAATAAATAAACAAATAAAATAAAAATTTCCAATAGCCACTTAAATAAACAGAAAAAAACAATAAACACGTGCGTATTGACCGAGAGCTACAATGAACACTAAGCTATTGCTTCTAAAATCGGAGAAAAGCGCATTTTTGTTCAATGCGATATCATAGATACGATCTAGATGCGCAATCATCAAAAACACTTGCTTTTATGGAAGTTATATTATGTTTGGAGTGCAAATTATGTTCTGAAAGAGATCGATCCCAATTCTATCATGTGCTCTTCCTACACTTCCATTCTTTATGAAACCTTCCACCAATGAAACACTAAGAAGCTAATATCGAAGGCACTACGGCAAAATTTTACACGTTATCATCTATATACAATTATATACCCGATCTGGTGGAAATATTGAGTAATTTTTGAAAACAAAAACCCTCTTAATGAATATATTCGGATGGAATTCATATAGACTGGAAAATATTTTCATGAAAAACGATCCCTATGAATATGGGAATAAAATAAAACAATGACATTTGGTTCTTCTCAACCGCTCTTCTTTCACTCTATTGCGCTAACAAAACAGCCCAAGTCGAATCACACATCGATCAACATCACTGACGCAATAAATCGTTTTTTTTTTTTGGCCCAGTTAGTACATTCTATAAGCGCAATTTTTCGAATCATTACTGCTTAATAAATTCGGAAAAATTCCTCAAAAATATTCAGTGATGCATATTTGTCGTTTACTTTGTGGTATGTTACAATAAACCGGTAGAGGTGATAGTAAACCGGATGATCGGAAGCTAGTAATCTCTACGTTTTCAATATATAAGCAAATAAACTAGTGAAATATTATCAAACTTTTATGGAAGACTTGTGGATATGCATAATAACTAATCTATTGCTTCATCTCAATGAAACTAAAAGATTGGTTACATCCTCAACGATATACTTCCTTGTCTCTACTGATGGCAGCAAAAATTCTGGGAATTGAAAACAAATAGCGAAGATCTTCAAAAAACCAATTGAGAACACGAATTCAAAAATATAAAAATACAAGACATATATAAAATTTATATAAAATCCCTAGTTGCCAAACAATCACCCTATGCAGATTTCGCTACATCAATAATGGAGAAAAAAACCTTCAACATTTATGCAGTATCATATTCGATAAAGTCTATCGTCAAAAATATAAAACTTCGCAATATATAACCACCGGGGTTATAATTGAATCATATGGTAACTGTAATCACCACAGTAGATGCAGAGATCTATATTAGATTATAAATGCTTAGAAGTGGCACCCATAAATCGAATGACGAGTGGGGGTTAGCCAAATTATCGCAAATATACTTAGCTAAAATTAGGCAGAAAAAAAAAACTTCTCAAATAAGGTTCGCTTATATGATGAGCTTCCTTTTCGTAGGTGGTCGATCTATTGCTGGCTATGTTTACTGGAGGTAGTGCTACGGGAATTTTGCAAACTATCAACTTATAATTTCACTTATGCAACCAGTTACAAATGACATCCTCCTCTGGTGACAACCGTTAAGGCTTAGTGACAACCATGAAGGCATGAACTCTCATTCGCCGCTATATCGATGCATAAAAATAGATCGATCGGAATTGTTCATTCCATACATCTTTGCAACCTCCTTTTCCTTAGTTCAAATGAATAAATTCTAGGAAAATGTGGATACCATCCATCTTCGGCTTACAAATAGCTTTGCAGCGTTCATTTTATTCAGCAGTCATCAAAAACTTCTAAAAAAGCATCACTACGTGGGAAATATTTGAGGGAATTACTAAAAGGATTAGATGAAAACAGATATATGTAGATTCTTTGGAAGAAAAAAAAAGGTTAAAAATAGAAAAATAAAACAAAATAAACAAAACTGAATTATGAGATATTGCAAATAAGAAGAAGGAGAAAGATAAAAGAAATTTTACGCTTGCTATAGAGCTGTTATTCTCGTTTCGAATTTCGCGCACTTTTTTTTTTTGAATTGACAAATCGGTGTCGTTATGAACTGATTCATGAAATATAGCTGATTCATGAAATATTCTCATCTTTTAGTGTTGAAAAAATTAAAGCATTCACCCCAGATTTATTTTGCACTGAGCCCTACACAGTCTCGTTATCAAACCTGCAGAAAAAATCGAATAATATCTAAAAGAATAACGAATCTCATAAATTGAAGACTATGGTATTGGCGAGTGTTTCATGTTTCAGTGCACAGAGTTCATCAAGAGACAAGCCGTAATGCTTGGCATAAATTATATATGCAGTCGGTTGGTATAGACGAGAAGTCCGGGGTGGTAATAAGCGAGGGATTGGTGTAATTTCATGCAGGTGTTGTGATTATGAATTGCGACTGTAAGAGGAAAGATGCAAGTTGGGTCAAGTACTACCATCTCATCACCTAATATTCCTTAACGAAGTCTATCCCCACAGCAACAGTCTAGTTTCCCACTTGCAATTAAAGTTCAACTAGATTCTCTCTAAATAAAAGCCTAACCGTCATTGATAAATCAAAAGTTTGTCACATATTTGTCAAACCAGGTAAAGATGCTCTAAGAGTTGCTTAATTTGCTTCTAATTTTCCAACGTTTGTAATATACCGATCAGTTTATTGCCATATTTTTAGAAGGTGTTTTATTGCCGCATTTTAATTATTTTTCGCTTTATATCCTCATTTCTTTTGTATATTTTTCGAAATTGTTGAATTTACTGAAATTTTTTATAATATTCAAAAAACTTATCTATCTAAAGGTAACAGTAAAACTGATGACGATGACATGATATATGATGAAAACTTATAACGAAATTTCATCACACCTTTGAAAAAAAAAGACTGAAGTTACCGCATTTGGCTTATAGAAACAACAAATTATGCGACGCATTTAAAACCAAAATAACAATTTTTTTTTAATATTCACATCATTGCTTAAAGGTAGGAACATTGATTGATTGAAAGGTGAAAACAACGAAAACAAAATCGATCACCTTTTACCTATTATGAATTTTTCTTATAAATATGCAATATTCAAATTTCTTACTATCGGTGCTAATTATGCACATTTATCGCTTGATTTCAAAGAAGGAAAAAAAATTGAAGTAAGCATAATGGAATCGATTGGGTGGATTCTATTCGAAACTACTGCATATGCATTGAGCATATAGATGTGAGATAGTGTATCATAAATTTATAATCAACGACGATTGTTACAACGAAGAAAGAAGACAGAGATATGAGACAATATTGGAATGAGGTTTGATGAGATGATTAGAAGCACTCGTGATAAACGATCGATCATCGATCAGAATTGTCTACGATTTCTAATGAGTGATCGTTATCGATGATGCGGTCGAGTATTTAGCTCGACATGAAGAAGTATCTAACTTTGACGGTATGGTTATTTTAGTCTTCTTTGTGCTGAATGGCAAAATGTCGGAGTGCGCGCTTTCTGTTCACATACTTAATACTGCTTTCTGGAGTTGTCATTGTTTAGAGCTGCCTAGTCTAAATAGTTAGATAAGAATATTGACTCACC
The DNA here is from genome assembly GCA_022845575.1 of Baylisascaris ailuri. Classification (NCBI taxonomy): domain Eukaryota; kingdom Metazoa; phylum Nematoda; class Chromadorea; order Rhabditida; family Ascarididae; genus Baylisascaris; species Baylisascaris ailuri. Next base: position 8,184 of record JAAVTS010004928.1, read on the forward strand.
TTGACCAGATGAAATTACGCCAAATCAAGATTTTTCACTCTGAGATGATCAGCGTATGACTTGATCGTTAGCGTATTTAATTCATATCGATAAAATGTGAGTGTTGATTTGTAGACTCATTATAAATGCATGAAAAGAATGGAGATGATTCCGTCACGGAGCCGATTTGCTCGGAGCCTTTTCCACGGATCGACGCACAAAATACTCATTGGATATATTTATTCGTGGAATTTATGTTGAAAAATAAACCATGCATATTACGCGCATCAATAACAAATGCATGGTCAAGTCGTAAAAATTGGGTGAAACGAACGGATAGCAATGAGAAAATCAATTTGGATTATATATCTGACAAGTATGGTTAGTTTTAAGTTTTTATTTTTTTATATAAAGTGAAAATTCATTGGGTGAAAAACTACTCAAGCCCAGTTGGTTTTCCATGTAAAATGTTTTTCATTCGTTTCACTTATAGGTCATATGAAAGTACCATTACTCGATGAGGCATGTGGTGATTATCGCACTATACTATTAAATGATTATATCGAATACTTGAAAATATATAAAGATGTTGGTGATGATGCAAAATATGTCAAGGATTGGCATTTTCAAAAGTGAGTACCATTCGCACCTTATTTAATTACAGGTGATTCAATTAAATGGCCTATAGAATCTCGTTTTATTCTATCCAATTGTCCTATTATTTTTCCTTTGTTTTCATAGGTTTAAATATTTTCTTGCAAGTAACCTTCCCATTCATTACATTTGACCGTTATTTTCGAATGTTATACGCTTAGAATAAGGATCTATGAAATTAGATGAGTATCAACAATCACTTAAAACGTTTTATCATCATATATTTTTCTGTTCTTTTTATTTGTTTATTTTAAATTGCTTAAAGGAATCTACAAGCAATAAAAACGCGGTCGTGCAGTCATTTGATGACCGATGAAAGCTTTATCCATAAAAGTGATAAATACGTAAGGTGGAAAATTGCTGAAGCACTCACTTAGTAAATGCAAGGTCGAGGATTCGTCGCTGTAGATGGAAAAGTTTTCAACAGTGATTATCATCTAAATCCAGGCTGGGTGATTATATGTAACCTATCACCTTATACTTCAATTTATTTATGTTGTATTGGGATGGTCTATCACCATTCATATGTTATGCGTTCAGGATTCGGCTGATGTTTTCTTGCAATATAACAAATAGTCTTTTAGATATCTTTAATAAACTCTTCAAAAGGGGGTTAATTCAAAAATTCGATTGATATCATTTAATTTTGGGAGATTAATAGCATCGTTTTGCAGAGAATCGGGTACATCATACGACGAATATGATTTACCCTCTTTTCTTCGATTTGATTGGATTAACAACGAGAAGTGGTCGAATAGAGACGACGATCCGTTTGGCGATTATCGTTTTGTCTATTTTGGAATCGAAGGTTCATGGTTTGTACTTTTTTCGTTCTTTTTTATGAATAAAATATGAATTAATTTCCCATATAGATGTCGCTGTATTTTATTGCTAAGACTTTCCCATATAGATATGTACTTGCAATTTTTAAAAGCTGATATTATGCCATACATTACTGTACGAAATTTCGATGTTTTTAAGGGGCACTTTAGGAGGATTCTTGAATGTCAACCCTATTACGGACGAAGATTCTATTTGTGAGGTAGATATATAAAAAGATGCATAAACGAGTTCCGCATAGAAAATGCTATTCATTGTAAATTTTTTCGAAGTGTTAATGAAGTATGTGACTCGATTGATTACGCTTATTTATATAGTAGATGATAGATGACAATATTATGCGTTTATATAATTGTCGTTAATGCTATATGGGGTTATATTACCACGGGATATTAGAATAGACAAATTTATGCACTTGCTGTAGTATTAATACGCCATTGCATTGAAAATTTTATATTTATTTTGTTCGTTTGCCTACATGATACAGATAGACAACAGCTTATCACATATGATTTCAGGACAATATTCCATAGTGATGTAATGAGTTCGTATAGTTGGTCGGCGAATATCTGTGGTCGTAAATTATGGTATTTCGTACCACCCGGCAATGAGGAGTTTTTTAGAAGGGATCGAAATGGTTTCGTTGAGGATATTCGAATCGCTAAAGACAAGTGGCTAAAAGCGAATATCGTTCAGTTCGTACAATATCCTGGAGAGATTGTATTCGTTCCATCAAATTGGTATCATCAAGTACATAATCTGGTGGGTCGTTGCTGCTAATAAACAATCTTTTAATACTTTTATTTGAAACTTACTTATTATGAGGGGAAATGACTTAGTTAATTTATCGTTTCAAATATGTCGAAGACGTATCAGCATCCGGAACTAATGGATAAAGTAAGTGATAATAAATTATTAGTATAGTCTGGGAGTAAATCATTTGATATTTCCAAGATTGCGTGTAAACATTGCAATATTATCTCGTGAATAATGTTTGTATAAATTGATCGATATTTGGTATTTGTGGCTTCAAACAAAATCGGAATTTACTCTAATTTCCCCAGCTCTATATATAAACTTCGGGAGCTTTCGATGTTTGCTCGAATTCTTCAAAACATCAAGACCTCTTAATAACAGAAGATGATTGGAAGGGATGGGATTATTGGCATTCAGGTTCTGGAAATCAGTGCGTTGGATTTTCGATGGTCCGCGAACAGGATTCGCCTACCTTTGAGCAACCTTTTTTGAAAACGGGCATTGCTTGTTAAGCAGTTAGGCTTTTAATGTCTTTAGAAGGTTTGCTACTTAATGCTGAGTTGTATTCAGCAGGATAACTGCAT
>JAAVTS010004929.1:0-10993 GCA_022845575.1 Baylisascaris ailuri
GCATGAAGTTGGTACCGTGCCGGGCCATACCGAAGGCGAAGAACCGGAGAGCGTATTCTCACTTCTTGATGACGAGTTAGTCGAGGGCAAACAGTATTATTACCGTGTGCGTGCGGTCAACAAGGCTGGTCCAGGCGATCCTTGCGATCATGGACGGTCGTACAAGATAATGGCAAGGCCAGGTATGTGCTGAATTTGGAGAGCACCTTAGGGTCTACGAGGATGCATGTGTGGTTAGTAGGCAGGTGGATAGATGAAGGAAAATTAGATGAGTAGCTAATATGTACTTTACTAAACACTGGTTTTTATGCATCTTGCGAAATTTACGGTATATCCTAACTACATTCCGGTGCAGCTGAGCCCGATGAACCGTTAGAATCGACTGAATGATTAGGGTTTAAAAACATTTTTTCTGGATCGAACTCGCAGTGCTTCTTTTAAGAGTGGAAGGAAAGGTACTATAAAGCTAATGTGAAAAAGCGGTGAATCTNTGATGAATCTCGCTGTACCTTCATGGTCTGCTGAGTTTGAAAAACCTTTCTTAGGGTATCAATATCTTGTCCTCACTTCCGATCTCCGTCTCTGTCTTTCTTCTACGTTGAATAGGATTGGACTTCTTAAGGCACTAGCATGCCGCGCTTGGCGAAAGGAGATTTAAGGTGCTTGAAATGAAAGCTTTCGACATCCTCTTCAACCCTCCCTACCTCGCTCCCTCCACGGTCAATAAACGAATTCAGACGAAATTATTCACACATTATAACTTTTGTCTAATATCGTCTCCTCTTCTGTTCAGTGGTGTAGTGGAGTCAAATGGTTTGATTATTTGAAAATGAGGTTTTCCTAATCAGTTACTTGCTGAATGTGTCTCGGGTATGAGAGTATTCTGATTTCCGAGTTCGGAACATTTTTCACAAACTCAACGGGTGTGCTAAATTCCTTCCTGAGGATAATCCTTTTGATTTCGTAAAAATGGCATTTATAAACCAAAATAAATCATTATGCGCTCTTATCGTAATTTAGCTGAACAGTAGAATGCTTCTCGTTTTTTAGACATTATTAATAAATTTGCAGAATTGTAGAGCCACTAAGTTTCCCCAGCGGTGACATACAAGATCTCCGCTTGAAAGTTGGCGAAACAATGGCGACGTGCCAATCTTGGGAGAACCGCGTTGCCCTGATGTCACATCAACAGTGAATGATAAACCACTGAAAGCAACCGGAAGATGCAAGATGGCTGCCGAACGAGGCAAACATGCGGTGAGGGTAATAAATATAAAAATTTTAATTTTATTTACCCAGCTCGTATTTGTTTTATCAGTCATTTTTATGAGTAATTTTCTTATCATTCGTTTTTATCGGTCATTTTTAATATTGATCCTGTCAAATTAAAGGGCGTTAACTCTCAAGCATTAGAAGTAGTAAAATTTGTTTGATGTGCCTATTAAAGGAGCACACACTTCCAGAAGCTGAAGGAATCACCGATGATAGGATTCACGTTGTGATGTAATCACAGGATAGGATGAGAATCCGGCCAACGATCGAATATGGGACCGGTCGCTGTCGATCTCCTTGACGCATCCAAACCGATTTTCGACGTACCGGTTGGTTTTATTGCCAAAAATGTTTTCCCTGTGGCCATCGTAAGAGTGCTGCAGAGAAGGGGATCAGCTCGAACGATTTGTGGCAGTAAAGGTGGAGATAGAAGATTGATTGCCACTAGTGGCGGTATTTCGCTTTGAAAGTGATATTTTTCATTTTGTTTCTGTTTTTCTTTTCAAAGACATTGTCTTATCCCTTTCATGCTGGAGATAACTGTATTTTCTTAAGCGCTATCTATCCTGAAGAAGTCGTACCGTTTTAACGGGGGTTTTATTCCGTTTCCTCGATAATACGTGTTACTCGTTTATAAGGTTTGAATTGACTCTGCTGCCTACAGTCATCTACCATTCTTAGAGTATACCACTTTGTGATCAGTCCTTGTTGGCAACTGATAACGTTCGCTGATGGGTGAATTTTTTGAATTGTTATCACAGATCGTTGGCATCAGCACCAATGCTTTCAAATCGAGATAGAAATACAAGTTTTAGAATGCTTTTCTCCGAACAGGGGAACAGAGGGACGATCGATGGAGGTGCACTTCTGCGTTTTGTGCGGAAATGGGCCCCAGTATGGATTCATCTGTCGGTAAGCATTTATTGAAGTCAAAGCATTTCACCATATGGGACTCAGCATATTGCTTAGTAAAGGGGTAGGGGGTCGACTAGTTAGTAAAGGGCTGTGTGTATCGATCAGTCATTAAAGGGGTAAGAGTAACGACTGGATAGTAAAAAACGATTACATAGTAAAAAAATATCAACAACTTATAAGAGATTGTTCTTGCATTATAAATCAGGCAATATATTTTTCTACATTTTGCTGCTTCCTCCAAGTCTTTTTTTGAATTGATACGGTTTTGTTTTTTGCTGTTAATATTCTTCTATTCTAAGTGCATTGTATCTTACTTCAAATAGAAATAGAAATGGATACAAATTTTAGAATAAGCGTGTTCGATTCAGGGCCTCTGAAGAACAGTCGACAAGGTAGCGCTTCTACCTTACGTACTAGGACGGGCCCAGTGTAGATTCGGCTAGCGGTTAGTATTCGTTGCACTCGAAACATTTAATCATATCAGGCTTGGCATAGGGCTTAGTAAAGGAATGGGGTATCGGCTAGTTAGAAAAGGTGTGCTGGTGTGGATTGGTCAGTAAAGCGGTAGTGATATCGATTAATTGGTAAATATGTGTGGGCAAGGATTAGTTAGTGAAGATGTGTGCTTAACGACTGGATATTAAAAGGAATTGAGTAGCGATTAGTTGGTTAAGAGGTGCATTTTAAGATTAGTTGGTAATCGGGTGTGGGTAACGATTAGGTAATAAATGTTGGTGGGTAACGAGTAGTTAGTAAAGGGGTGTGGGTAACGATTAGTTAGTAAAAGGGTAAGGGTATCGATTAATTGGTAAAAGGGTGCGGGTAAAATCAGCGATCAATGCTTTCAGTGACACCACACATCCATCGTGAGGACGTTGGGGATGCGATCGATAAAGTGGGTCAACCGGTGAAGTTTGTTGTGCACATCGACGGACAGCCTCCTGCAAGCGTCACGTGGACATGCAATGGAAAGCCCGTCGAAAGTGGAGTCGTTACCGAGAACGTCGATTATGTCAACAAATTTGCCATTTTCAGGTCAGTCAGGTACTTAATCGTTTGATCTGTTGTTCAGGCCGTTTATTCAGACGATCCTCCCAATTTACAGTTTGTGATCTTTCATGGGTTATTCATATCATCAGGAAAAACAGGCATGTGATGTTGAAGCAGTGAACACATTGGCATTGCAGCAGTAACTCCTGAGTATCAGATCCATCGAAAGTTTGGTTGTTGCGTTGTAAATCGCTGGGATGATTGTAGGAAGCAATCGGGCAAGTATATGATAACGGCAGCGAACGAGAGCGGTACCGACTCAATGTGTTTTGAAATCAAGGTGAAGGGCAGACCAAGAGAGTCAAAGGGACCCCTCGGCGTCAAAGATGTTGTCGAAGATCGTGTCACACTCGATTGGAAACCCCCAGAAGACGACGGTGGAGAACCAATTGAGCATGTGAGTTTGTCGCAACAGAAGAACGCTGGCTTATATTGGCTCATAGTCTGGCTTATATTCGTAGTTCTGTTTTAATTAGTGCCTTCCATTTATCCCTCATTCTCTGTTTATCTCAGTACTCAATTTGTACTGATCTATTTCTCCTGATGTTCTTTGCGATTATCTTTTTCGCCATTAAGACGATTTTATCTGCCGATTGGCAACTAGAGACCGGTTCTAACCGATCTAGAAGCGTCAAATGGGACAGACTGCTTCGCAGCTTTTTTCGGATGCTCTCAAATTGAAATACAAAAAAGCAAAAAATCGCTTAATGTTCGGCTATTGGAAGTCTTTGAAATTCTCATAAATGAACATTTTCTAGTGCTGAATATTCATAGATACTTTGATTGAAGTCCGTTTTCTGATAAGGACCGCTGCAGAAAATAGAAGTAGAAGTTGTGTGACAGCGGGGATTGCGTTTTTAGTTCCTCTTTTTAGTCAGACCAAAAAACGTGAATATTTCAGTACGAAGTGCAACGCATGGATACAAAGGATGGACTCTGGGTGCATTGTGGACGTACCAAGGACACGGTCTTTGTTGTGGATGGTCTCACGAAGGACAAACATTATAAATTCGGCGTCAAGGTAATCAAGAGCGAAGGAGATTTAGAACCGCTGGAAACTGAACAAACTATGCATGCGAAAATTCCTTTCGATAAGCCTGGAAAACGTGGCAGACGAACTCCCACTGATTGGGATAAGGATCGTGTCGGCCTGGAATGGGCGAAATCCAGAGTGAGGATGGTGCGCCAATTCAGGAATATCAAGTAGAAAAACGCTCGAAACACGGACGGTATGGATTAATTTTGCGGAAACATATAGTAGTTAGGGATTTAACCTCACCTTCTTTTTACAAAGAGGCAATATTCGCCCTGTTTCATATTAAAGACTTAATGTCATTATTTTAAAGAAAATTCAACTCAAAAAGTGGTCAGTATTACTGCAGAAGTTGTGTAAAACAACTGGGAAATATAGTCGGTAATGAAAGTATGTGTTCAAATGAAGAAAAAACAGAGAACGAAGAGAGGAAAAGTAAATAATGCAGGTGAAATTAAACAGAANGAATAATGCAGGTGAAATTAAAGAAAAGTAGGATAATTTAGCAAAAATTCACAAAAGCGTGGATTGCTACTGATTACTCATGACGCCGAAAGCAGGATCGATTTTTTGAATGCGTGGATTACCATTCCAAGCACCGTCCGTAACAGAAAGCTGTCTTTAAGGTGGGAGCCTGCAGTCGCAGTACCGGGCGACTCAACCACTGCAACCGTTCCTAACCTCACGGTCGGAAGGGAATGTGAATTCCGCGTGATCGGTGTCAACAAAGGAGGTCCTCCGAACCCAGGCGATCCCAGTCCAGCGGTCATCGCCAAACCCCGAAATCGTTCGTTATTCTCAATTTTTTATTTTAGCGCCATCAGGCCAAGGATGCTCTACACTCCTTGCATAGAATCAAAATATTTGTTCGATGTGAGAAGAGTAGAATGAGCATATTACATGTTTCTTAGTTAACCACATCAAACAACTCTAAAATGCCGAGAATGGCAAGAACATATTATTAAAATACTGGGAGTGATTATATCACAGAAGTAAACGAAAGTTGAAAGCAAGTAGAAGAAAGAGAGTCCAACTGTTATATGTTTTTTATACGGTCCGACGAATACGAGTAAACGAAGAAAAGCCAGCAAATAAAAATCTAAAAAAAATGAAAAATGCCAGTCAGTATGTAAGGAAAAAGTGAGCGTAATTTTCGATAAAATTTGCGTACAAAGTTTTTGGTTTTAATCAATCGGGAACGTTAGTAGAAGGAGCCGCGCAAGAAATTTTAATATGTCGATCATGTTCATTGATGAGAGTTATCCAAGAAGCACATATTTGTGCATTCTTAAAACGATTCACAAAATTTGCATTCAATCAACTAAGGAAATCTTTTCGGTGAGATTCGCTAGACTGGTTGTATAGAGAGACGACACGATAACTAGCGAGTATAGAGTAAAGGTTTTCTAGATGATTATAAAGATAGCTTCACGTATGCATAGAGACTTAGACTCGGGCTGTTATATACGGCACTTATCGATTTCCTTCATAACAAGACAGTCCAAGCAAGCAATCGACTATGAATCTAAATTGCAGCTGCACCGGAAATTGATCGTCGTGCATTGGAGCCGATTCGATCAGAACTGAACAAACGATCAGCTTTACGGAAGCAGTTGAAGGAGAACCGCCTCCAACGGTGACGTGGCTCAATCCAGATGAACGCGAAATTCGACAGGGAGGTCGGTGAAACTTGATAGTCCCGACTACCAGACCAAACTACAGATTCGCGTCGCAAAGAGATCAGACAGTGGCACATACACGATCCGCGCAAAGAACATTAACGGAGAAGATGTGCCCACTGTTAAAGTGAATGTAATTGGTAAGCGACATTTCATTTTTGGCAAATTGCTACTTTATTCGTCCTAATATTCGGGAATATCTGCTTTGGAGCACTAAAATTAACCACATTGACACTTTTAGAGTTCGCCAATGGACCGGCAGAATTTCGAGAACATCTGAATGCAAGTGAAGTCAATTTTTATAAAGTTTTTTGTGCGTTGAATCGATGAGCAAATGTTGCTGCATAAGGCATAAGAGCGAACATCAACGTGGAGGCAGCTCGATCAACTGTGACAATCTGATTGAAAAAATCTCATTGAGTTTGGGTTTTGCTGTGCACATACCTAGAAGAGACAGAAAAGTAGGATCTTCTTGCAGAGAAACCATCATCACCAAAAGGTCCGCTGAATGTATCGGATGTTCATGCGGATCGTATGACATTGGATTGGAACTCTCCGGCAGATGACGATGGAACACCAATCGAAAACCACATCATTGAAAAGCTGGATTCTGCAACCGGTCATTGAGTTCCATGTGGCAAGGTATTGATGTTGAACATTGAAAATGCATGCATAACGATGCATCATATGGGCAAATTCAAATAATGAACATTCAGGAGATTCTTCTCCCAGGAACCTAAAATAATTTAAGACCTATTGTTAAGGGCCGTTTGTGACCTAAGAAGTAAACTTCGCAAACATTGTGAATCAGCATCTGGAGGTCGCTTCAGTTACCTTTTCACTCTTACGACCACATCTACTCATTACTTAGAATCAGCACTTCACCTCTAAATATGGTTGAATGCGCTTACAGTCCAGCCCAGAATCAACCTTCATCAAATTAGGTGCATGCGAGGTGCAGCAAAACAGAGAAGCGAAATAATGTGCATTTCGACAGACGGAGATGATTTACAAACCGCAAACAAATCACCTTCGCCTCATCGAAGTTCACACTATTCTTATTTCTATTCTTCACATAGATTGAGAGGTTGTTTATTTTTGTAAATTCCGATCATAGATAGTCTTCAAATAATTCATTGCATATTTTGAGTGAAAGTCAATTCCTTTCGAGGATACTAGAAATTTTCCCATATTTCGGAGATCAACGTTGTTGCAACAATATGTCGAAAGTATGTATGAGCCTAATGAACATAACCATAAATAATTGCTGCACTTGTAATTCTCAGAGATCATATCAGCGTAGTTCATGGGGTTAACGAATCCAGTTGGGGGCACTGCCAACAATAGCGATGAAACTCCGTAAAATGTCATAGCTGCGTTCGCTTGATGTGCTGTTAGAAATACACATTTTATATTTCAAAAGTGATACTGCTATGCTACATGCTATATGCACAACCTAGGGGTATGGCTGTATTTTAAGTTGCACCTTTTTGAACGCTTAAAGATTGTTGTTGCAATGAAATTCCATCATCGGACACTTCGTCAACTTTCTCTTCATTTGTATAGCAGATAATAAGTTAATCCTCAATGTTTGTTCCTACTTAAAGAGGTTCCTACTATAATAGAATCGTATATGCTACTGAACGAGTTTTTGCTTCGAGCGATGCGTGCTTTCAGTGCTGGCACCAAAGGTTGCTTCAGGTTTGAGTGAAAAGACTCTTCGGTTGGTGATATATGTCCACTTTGTAATTTGTCAAAATGTATGAGTTTTTATGGATTGCTTATTTGCACTGTAGAATAGCTAAATTTACTTGAAACATCGAAATGATTTCCACTAATTACTTAAGTTTATTCTTGCGTTTTGAAGTGTTTACGTTTCAAGGTTGATGGCGCGCAAACGACAGCAGTTGTTGATGGTCTCATTCAAACACATGAGTACAAATTCCGCGTTTCTGCTGTGAACGCTGAGGGCGAATCCGAACCGCTCGAGACAGTCGGCTCTATATTAATCAAGAATCCATGCGACGTTGCTGGTTGGTCATTTTTCTCCGATAAGTGTTTCTTCCTCTTCGCATTCATTCTAGGTGTGCTCATAAAATCAAAAGAGCAATTGCATTTGTTGTGCATCTAATTTCTAATTTCCCAAAGCAGTCGCTTCAACAAACCGAATTGCCATTTCCATGTCGCAGCGTCCTCTTTTTTGGAAGTTATTGCCTCTCATTAAGTCTATCGAAAGGTTGGAATTGCTTTAACAGTTGGAACAGAGTAGGGACAGCTATTGTCTTTGTTGCTAAAAATGAACAAGCTAACTGAAATTGGTCGATTGGGACAAAGATCATGTCGACCTTAAGTGGAATCCGCCAACGAACGATAGGATCATTACTTTTGTGCAACGGGAATATAGTCTTATGTTTACCAATGCAGCGTTTTTCTATTCATTTCTCATCTGATCCAATATTACTGCCAAATTTTCTAAAAACTTTTTAAGAGTCTTTTTTGGGCAATCTAATGTGTTTACTTCGTTTAATGTTTACCTCTACGCCGTGTTGTTTCCACTCTCCATTCTACTATTCGCAAAATGTTTTCATCTGCGTTGACAGGTGTTCCTTATGTGGTATTCGTTTTTGTACGACATATATTCCAACATCCCAAACACAGGTATAATCTCTGCCTCTGACAAACCTGGTGATTGTTGCCTCAGATGCATAATTTATCTCGTTGTATTCGATGAGGCTAAAAATTCCTACATGATATCTCTTAGAATATTGCAAGGGCGAAGCAGTTAGCTTTAAGGCGCGGAGTGAGGCTTAAAGTCGCTGCACACTTATATCAAACATGAAGGTAGGGCTACTTATTGAGGTTTCCCGAATCACTGATGCATGTGAGCAGTAAGCTTTTACGTCGATAGCGTAACTTTTAAAGCGAAAATGATTTGAATAATGCGATAGATCATTTATAAACCTAATAGAGAGAAATAAATCTATTGCTGAACCTTCAAAGAAATCAAATATGACCCGTATTTGGTTGGGAGAGGAAGCGCTCAGGTTGAGTATGACAATAGTATAATAAATTCAATCATTTCGAAATTTAAAAACAGTAGAAAGTTGGAATACGGGCATAGTTTTTGTCAAAGTAAATTTTAGTGCTGAAGTGATAATTTATTACCGTAAAGGTAATGACTTTTCCTATAATGAACATAGCCGAAAAGGTTATAATCTCACAGAGTTTCCAGTGTGCTTAGCACCTCCACATTGAATTGTTTTATCTTTTCCTTGTAAATAAAAACTTTATAAGAACATTTTCGTTCATTCAAATATGCTGGAGTTCAATAAGTGAAGGATAATAAAAATATTCCTTTAAATAGAACCATATTTTTAAGCTTGCTGATCTCTGACGCATTGAACAAAGCTGCTAAGTTTCCATGTTTTAAAAATTCGCCTTGAAGTGTTTTTTGGCTGTTTGCCATGTGATTACATGAATATAGTCGTCCATGTTCTGCGTCTCTGCCGCTTGCTCAGTGCTTGTCTTGGGCACAGCAATTGACTTTCAAGTGTCTTGGGCACAGTAATTTACGGCTTCACAATAAGAACTCTAAGTTATTTGGAGGTGCTTGAGCCTTCACTAAGTGAGCAATTTTCTACGAGCCTATATTTTTTTGTGTGAGTTTCAATAGCTTTGTTGTTTTCAGCGAGGGTGTACCAAGAGTGGAAAATAGGTGCGGATCTTGGAAATGAGTAAATGCAAGGTTCAGTGATCTGTATTAGCACCGGTGTGGTCTCCTAATTGTTTTCTTGTCTACTGCAGTTGAGATTGCTCTCAAGTTCTAGCAAATTGCTCTGTAGGGTAGCAAGAGAAGGGGATATTTGAGGCTGCTTTTATTTGCACCTCTCTCCTGAATCGTCTTTGCCATATTCCTTTTAAGAGGGGTTGTTATTTTGGTCTCAACTGTTTCTTGCTGTGACTTTGAAGCAATCCGGAAATTTTTGAAAGTAACGGAACGAACAAACCGAAGGTTTTGTTTTGGGGAGATATGGAAGAAATAAAAGGAGAAGGCAAAACGTCCTTCGATTTGAATGACATTCTTTGTGTTATGATGTGCTGATGATTTGGTTTTACCTTTGATTGAAATGATCATTCATCGATTCATCGTGAGCTGGAATTATTTTCTCTGCGAAATGCAGCTTTTCTATTTCAGACTTTTCGACTGGCGACTGATGAAGAAGGCTCTTGAAGAAGCGGAAGAACGCGCTCACCAACTCAAAGAAGAACACAGGATCCAGTGAGCCTATCCTTTAATCTTTTTTTTACAATCGTCGCTGTTANGTCCTTTAATCTTTTTTTTTTTACAATCGTCGCTGTTATTGCCCTGTCAGAGGGGAATTAGATAGTCAGACGTCCTCTTTTATTTCTTTTGATTGGATTCAAAGATAATTTGGGAGGTTTGTTGATATTTAAAGAGATTGTTTATGCTAATCGCCGCTTATAGATTTTATCATATGTTCCTTATCGTATACAAAGTTGGTAATATTAGGTTTATTATTCGCACTAATTGAATCCGTCTTTGAATGTATATTCTCATCACTATTTTCTTATACATTCGATCGAATTCTGTTTACCGCTAGCAGGCTGATTTTTATAGATTGTGCGATTAGGTTAAAGGGAGTGGATTCTGTACTTCTTGACAGAGTGAGTGAAAATGTCTAGTGTAGAATCACCGTCTCTCCCGTACCAAAAACATGAAGGCATTAGGTTTTTATTCAGCATGGCATGGTATTATGTAGTGGGCAGTACGTATTGTAATGGTCGTATAACGGTACTGAATGCTGGGCAGTTGACGTCTAATTAGGTGGCAGCTGGAAAGGAGTTGGAACTGATTGCAGGAAGTTCGAACATGGAAGATAGACTGTTATACGACGCAGACGGATGTGAAAAGGGGTGAGGGATCAATTGAATCAGCGAAGACATACCTGAATGCCGCCAGTGAGAGAGCGAATTCACTGAATAAGGCCATCAGCGAGCAACTCATCAAGATCAGAGAGTGTAA
>JAAVTS010004930.1:0-10993 GCA_022845575.1 Baylisascaris ailuri
CCGTCCACAATGTCGACCTCAACTTGAATAAAAACAGCTTGGAATCCTCGTTTCGCCATCCCAGTCTACTCCATTCTTGCCAGCAGTGGCTAATACCTTGACTATTCATCTGGCCACAATCGAGAACAGGTCCTCAACCTTCGCCGAACACATCGTATGAAACACCAGTAGGATGACCAAGCCCCACTGTGCACCCCCTATATAAGCGACAGTCTTATGGGTGAACTTTCCTTCACCCACAAGAAACATTACCTTCTTCTTAAATTAAATACTACTCTAATAAATCCTTATTCACAACCGATTTATGACCGTCTATGATACAATCCCTTCAAATAAGTCCATCCTTCACATAAACCTGGTGACTGCTAATTGGCAGATTTTGTTTATTCTCTCCAATTTATTCTATATCATCTATGCTAGTGAAATGGGTCTCTTTGCAAAAGCGAATTAGAGAGCACTTCTTAAACACGTCCTCACTAATGGCAATCGTATATTGCATGTTTTTTGGCGAACTAACTGAATAGCACAATTTTCAGACCACTGATACTACAGTACCACATTACCGTAAGTAAGCAACACCACAAACATCGCGAAGATGCTCGCTCGAAGTAACTGCACAACATAACGGATTAACGGCTATGTCGAAATACCTTTCCTTACTCGTTCTCTTCAATGACCTCTGATTTATTTCGGTGTACGACATGCGTTCCCATGTTTTCATATGCAGATTTCTCAATTTTATAAAAGTGACAATCGTTCATAATTTTATGACATATTACAGCATGTTTTACGCAGAGATTTTCAGTTTGATTTACTATGCTTAGAAGTGAGCAAACCGAAACGTGGGTATAAAGTATTTCTCGATGTTTATTTAGCGCATTATATGGTCACAACAAAAAACAGGAATGAACTCACACAACATAAGCATTCTCCCACTCGATGATAACATCAAAAAAATGGAATAATAGGCAGAACGAGGCGAACACACCGCTTATACTGACAGTCGTCCGCCACTTCCTGCAATCAGCACAAATTCAACAATTCTTTTCAACTTCTCTTCACATATATGACATCAAATAAGCGACGACTAAAAGGGGACATGTGCGAGGATGACGTTGATTTTTCTTCATCGTTTTCACAAACTTTATCTTTCATCGTAATCACATCCTTCCGACGAAACACCGTTATCGACCTTCTATTCATCACCACCACGTTCCCTGAAAACTAACCTGTAACCTGGATATGGTTGTGTACAGAACGTACATCCACAGGGATGTGATAAAAAATCCGATAAAGGGCAAAGTGCTAAAAGATCCTTCTGTTTAAATGCCACATTTGTAACGACAGATATTAGACATTGCTAATTTATATAATCACCCACCCTTGCTGAGATCACTGGTGTACACGTTGAATGCATCGCATGAAACCACCAAAATATCGCAAACGCTTCACCACTGTGCATGCAAGGAACTGCTGGTTATAACACTCCGTTTTATGCTATCAAAAGACGTTATACGAAAAAGTGCAACAAATCTTAAGCATTGAAGTGCTAACCTGCTATCGAAGTTTGCAGGAATTTCCTTACAATATTGAGAAGTCGATTGTTGATGGTAAAATTTGAGATCCTCGATAAAATTGAGAGTGAATAGGCCGCTGATCCAAAAAGCGAATCTGTTTCGGGCACACAACCAATGCATATGTCACGTAGTATATACAAATTCGCATCATCCAAGTCATTGCAATCGCCTGAAATTTAATTAAAACTTGAGAGAGTACAAGTAAAGCTGCATATGTAGAGCAGCGAAGCAGAAAACAACGATGTATTTTCATACGAACAAAAAACGTTAAAGGAAAATGGCAAAGAATAAAAGCGAATAACTGATTCAACTTAGAAATATACTACATAACTCTGTTTATAACATGGGCATTTATATACGATCGTTAGCATACTCTCGTTAGAAAAGCAAAAAGGTAGACTTTTAAAATTGGGCAGTGTGTTGACTTGATGTCTATCTGTTCAACCTGTTCACTTTCATGTTCAACGAATTTGCATTTGCAATGTTTGATAGGTACTTGTATGCTAAAGATCAACATAAATTTTTTATATTATAGCAAACATGCTTGCGCAAACTTTTCCGCCTAAATTAGACCTAGCCATTCGTTTATAAACGTTCTTTTAGACGCATCAAAGAAACCACCCAACGTCTTCTAAAGTGCAATATGCAATACGCGTATAACATTAGCGCTTTATATGGATGTTTTATATGTGTTTTATGTTGACCATACACGACTATCTGGTCAAATAATGTTGGAACTGTAATCAGAAGAGAATAATTACCCGAAGGTGTAGGGAGATGGTCTTTAAGGCTCATTGAAAAGCCATTAGAATCCTGATGAATACACTCAGAGAAAAAAACCTGGAAACGCATCAATATTTAGGAAAATTTATCATTCTGAGGTTTTCCCGCATCGAATAGCCAAAAAAAAAAGAAATGCGAAAAAAAGGTATAAAATAGAGATCTACTAAACGTGGAAAATGGAAGGAAATATACACCGGTACAACATAACGTTTGCATTTGTTAGATTTTAGTGCCTACAAAATAGTGACGTTCCAGCAATGGCTCCGAATGATGGAGGTACTTGCAGCAAGAACCGTGGATGGTCCATATATGAAAGCCGGATCCAAGTGCACTAAGTTTTCAAATTTAAATACGGTCCTCTCTCTAGTCCCCAAACCCCGAGATGAAGACTGAGTACGTAGGGACTAGGAATGGGGTGTTGTAGTCGCATTTACACTTTGAATGATCCGCTTCCTTTTTCGGTTACCAGACGTCGCGAAGGGCTCTACAATGTTTATGATCTACATTGCCCTTCAGCATTTCTTCCGTGAAACACCCACCATATAATTGAGCATAGACAAGGCTTTCAAATGAAGGGAGAGGCAAAAGCTGCACCGTACCACAGCATGGCCTACTCATCCCTTCACCTAACACTACTAGTACTGGTTCTCGACAGAACTTATTGGGAAGCATTTAAAATTCGAGGCATCTAATGGCCACACCAGTGAGACCGCAGAAAGTGCTTGGTTTTTTCGCACCGAATATCAACACGATTCACCAAACTAAAAACTGCATGAAAGATATTATTATTTAAAATGAATATTGCTATTCGCAATAACGATATAAACGTGTGATCACTATATTAAAGCATGTGAACGTCTGTGACTTCTATCATGTGAGATGCCAATTTTCAATTTCCAGTGTACCCCTCTCCTTGCAAAACAACAAAGGCAAACTTCTGCATAAATTTGTGTGTTGTAAAAGTTATCGGAATGCCTACAAAAGATTATTTATGCCAACGGGGTATAATTCATTAATAGGTACCCCTAAGCGCAAACTACGTTGAAAAAAAACCATCGTTATGGATGTAGAACTCAATAAAAGACTAACACAGATGTCTTTTCGATGAGCTGTCGATATTCTCGCATCGCTTTCAGAGTCTTCCTCGTCTTTGCAGTTGAGAGCAGTGAAAGGCGTACACCCATGGCGTGAATGCGAATGCAACAACGCCAGTGTGCAGCCTCGTCGTCTAATGCCATCGATGTGAAGTCTCCTCTTACTGCAACTTTATGTGAATGAAATCACTACGATGAGAACAGAAAAAAATTAAAAGCAAACGGTTGATAAGCTCTTTTTTGTCTTAAAGTATGGTCGTTAAGGTCAGCTTGCAGTTCATACGACAATCAGCCAAAAAATCGATTTATTCCTAACATGGCAAACAGGCAAACGAGGTTTCTTTTCAACACTTGCAACCTAGATTCCAAATGATAGACAAGAGGGCGCTGCCTTTTTTGCGATTTGAGGGCGAGGTATTTTCACTGCTCTGTTTTGAACAAGAAGAGGGAAGGACGCAAGATGATTAAACGAGTTTTTGTGATCGCTGTGATCTTTATTTTGTTTAATGATCTCTCCCTAAGTGGAATGTGGTTTGCCTTAGGGTGAAGTCCTTCACATGACAGAGTGGTCGACAAAAACAGACGGAATTTTGCATAAAAAGCGTATTCCTAGCACTTTTTAGCTGTTGAAGTAGGATGGCCGGGAAAGTATATAAATATGGACCCAGATACATGGTACAAATATTTCTCGTTGGCACCATTAACCTTCACTCCTTCCACACACCACCCACCCACCATCCTGCCACATCATTTCCTCTATTATTATTCCCTTCCGTTACTGTTTTTTGCACCCTCCATAAACGTAGTACACTTTGCCCCTCCCTTCTCTATTACTCTCTTAAAAACTGAGCTGCATGATAATGCTTTAATAATCTTGCTTATCAATCTTTCATGACATGAAACATATGCTATCTGCGATTCGATCAGTGTAAAACGTTGCTCGACAATTTGGCACAACTTATATTAATTTCTAGGCATATTTTCGTTTCTATAAGTTTGTCAGATGGGGGATTAGCCTGAGATTTACCACAAAGAATCGTTACCTCAACGGTTCTCGAGTTGCAATAGTCGAACAGCTGGACACGTACATACTGACACCGCACATGAGCTCGGTCATACCACATTATGAGCTGCAAATACAAATTTGTAACAAATGATAAGAAAAGGGTTCTAATGTTAACGATTAAATATTAAAACAGTTTCTATGAGGTTATGCGGTTCTGAATATTTCGCAATCGGCATGTTTAGTTGGAGTGTTTTATCTATGAAGGTGGCATAATTTGCTACTGAATTCCGCGTTGTAGTCTATTATCAGACTTAAAAATAATTATACGACCGGGTTGTTCGTGTAGGAAAGCACACATGGAAATATATAACGCACAATCGCGTATATCGCATTTGATGAATTTCGAAGAACTAATTGCTAAACGCGAACGAAAGCGTTGCACTCGATTTTTTAGGACGTTTTGAAGAATCTTAAACCGTAAGTGGGTAAAACAGAAAGAATGTTTAAGAAAGCGTCCTCTGGTGTGGCCATTAAATTTAAACAATAATAACCTCCTATTCAAAAACTTTTCAAATTTTCTTCTAAAGAAGTAAAGAAATGAAAACTCTATAAGCAAAAAACGAATACATAACAACCAGAAAAAGCCGAAAAAATGGCACCACCACCCGTGTAAGTCACATCATACGCACGCCTGCACATGGGCAACACGACCGCCGCATAAATTTAAATTTGGCGCCCTTTTCGGTTTGATCTGTTCGTGTTGATAAGCTCTCAATTGTTGAGAAGCTCAACTGAGTAATGGAAACGTTCGATGAAGCTCTCAATTGTCCCCTAACTTCTTCAACTGCTGAGGCTGGGAGAGGCTACAATTTTAATTAACGTCTGCACAAATAAAATACAATTCACACCTTCTTAAAACAAAACAATGTTAAGGGCACCATTGATAATTTGTCCTATCCTAAACGGTGAAATACAAAATTCGATCATCCATTATAGTAATAAAACCTATAGCAACATAAACAAAATAAAACACAAGCAAATAGCCAGCCAATTGTAACATAAACTTCAATCATGGCTCAATTGGAGTAGAAAGACGTCAAAAGAAGAGAAACCAGATGCGACGAGAAATAACGTCAACAAAAGTGCAGATCTCGTTCAAGCTAGCGCGACAAAAAGGCGCGATTGGTGCATCTTTATGCGTGTTCAAAGTACTTACTGTTTTCGATCTGCCCAATGAGCACGAGGGTGAACACCCACAGCCATCTGTCGACAACCTTTTCACTAGTCATCAAAAGATTCCTCTTCCTTTCTACCCCATTGCTTTGTTTGTGAACTGAACAATTCCTCTAACGACGCATTCCCTCAATAAATGTAAACAACTATCTAACATAAGAAAGTTTACGCGTCGGAAACATTTCCCATACATTGGATTACATACAAGACTCCCAACAAAGGCCAACGACGAAGAATACCTGCACTTAAGGACACCTGCACCTTTCCTGTAGACCATACATGTATATTACAACAGCACGATCCTCTACGGTACATTCAACTCGCTTTGAACATTAAATGCAAATGAAAAAAAGCCCACAAATAAAAAATGTAAGACTGGAGAGAGTGGTAAGGAACAACTATTTCTTATGATGCTTCCGGTGTCCCTACACAACAATCTTGTTTTCATGCATTCATTCCGGATATCTCCTACACTGCGTTGCATCCTCTACCTTCTGCAGAGCCGTAATCTGAAAATTTTAGAGATGCGAGGCGTGCCAGGAATGACAATCCCGTATAATTTTCACATTTTCTTTTTCTAGATGTTTAAACGTTTTTCCTCTCCATATCCTGGTAAAAACTTCGTGGAGATATTAAACACTCTTCCCACTCCGCTTCTCCACTGTGATTGCACCTTAGATAATATGCCTTCCCGATGTCAGTGAAAGTCATCTTCAAAGACACAATGCTACAACATAGAATATATAGACGGAAGTGGTCATGTTTCCACTTTACAGGACATTCTAACCTCCATTCGAAATATTTTCAAATCACTTTTGCAATACTCTCCAATCTTAACAGCCATAATCGAACTAGGAATGCATATCAAATATTCGAGCCCGCTGAAAAATATGAAAGTAATCGAAAATATTTACAAAAACATGGCACATGTGCAATATTACATCAGAAAATGTGATGGTCTGATAAGAGAGTGGAGTCGGACGGAATCAGCGGCTGTGAGCCGGGCTCTCGAAATGCAAATTCTAGTCATTGTGCAGCAATTTTGAAGAACACTCTTCACAGCCCCACTAAAAACTTATCGAGCCTTCGAGAGAAATTCGGCTAACTCACATATGCCGAACATTGAAAAACCACCACTTCCCACGAAATGTTTTACATTATGCCCGGCCACCCTGCTCACCTCCATAACCAAAATTTCGAAAAAAAAAAAGCTGCTTTCAATGGAAATAAGTTTCACAGAATGAAAACAACAATCAGTAAAAATAACAAAACAATGAGCAAAAATATATGAAAACATTCTCTCAGAGTACATTATTACACATAAATTCAAGCACTTATACTTTCTAAAATAGCAACAGAAATTGCACAAAATGCAGCCGTTACATATTACTGCATTGAAAAGGCCGCAGAGTAATATGTAATCAACATTGCACATGTGACTATGACTCCGACACAATCCGCAATGGAACATAGTTTTCATCACGTATGGATGCAAAGTATGATCAGAACAACTTCTAGAGGAAACAAGGCTTCATCCACTTTCGTGTGATTTCAGACAAAAGTTGATGAAGCCAAACAACGCTTCGCCTGATTCTCCGCTCACTGAACTCTTCGGAAGCACATGATCGCGAGCATTGCCTATATAACTCATGCCTCACGCATAACTCATCCGCATGACACCTTGCATATTCCGAACAACTGTACCAAGCCCGTACCTACAACAAAAAAATTCCTTCCTCAATTTTCCGTAAATTGGTCCTGAATTTTGCAGCGTTTTTAACCCTTGAAAGTTCAGCTAAACAAATATTTTAGCATTAAGTCACAAAGATGGGACGAATTGAATTATATGCAGTACATTTCACCGAACGCCGCTCCATGACAAATAAGTCGAATCACTGCTCCCAAATGTTATACAATTTTTCCAGGAAATGCCTATACAAAGGCAAGAAGGAACTCTAC
Source organism: Baylisascaris ailuri (assembly GCA_022845575.1). Lineage (NCBI taxonomy): Eukaryota > Metazoa > Nematoda > Chromadorea > Rhabditida > Ascarididae > Baylisascaris > Baylisascaris ailuri. The sequence continues at coordinate 7,653 of JAAVTS010004930.1, forward strand.
TCCGTGTTCCAATCCTACAGAATCCGGGNCACAGAATCCGTGTGCTCTGCATATTCCGAGCAACTGTAGCAAGCCGACACAAACAACAGAATAACCTCTTCCGCTTTTACGGCACACTTTAGTGGCATGAGCAAATTGCTAAATATTTTTACCCGAGTTAGACCGGAAAAACAATCTCAGCAAGCAGAGAAAAACGACTAGATGAGGCCATATTTTTCTCTCAAGGTACCCATACCTCTCACTGGAGTAAAGAAATCTGTGTTTGGTGACTGAGTCGAGTCAAAGCGCGTGTGGCCTCAGCCAAAATTTGGTCCGCCCATTTTTGAAGAGTGGGACATTCATGACCGCCTCAGCAGCACTCAAATATCTAGGTACTGCCTAGCACGACAATAACGGATGAAACATCATTCACCATCGCTTAACCTCAGAGGTCATTTTCTGTATCTTCATATCAAAGTCTTCCCTCTCCTTAAGCACAATGGCATCGCCTCACAGCAGTCCCGACCTACTTTTCTGTTGCAGTCACACTCAGACTTTAGACTTCACACTCTTCCGGAGAAGGAAAACGTAATGGAAGGTACTTCTCTCAACAATGCGATGAAGAGGAAGGAAGACCTACCAGTCTTTATGTTCAAGCATTACTCCACTCCCTCGTAATTGCACTTCCTTTTTTCTACAGCAATAGCACCCTGTCAACTTAACCTTGCGTCGTAGAAAATGCTTGTATGCTATTTGCGTGTTATGCTCAAACAGAGTTGCGCCACTGAATTCTCTCAACGGCACGAAAGTGTGGATGGCCGATCTGCGAGCGATTCGAGTGCCCTGACTATATTTCTGGAGGTTTTCAAGCTTTGGGAGAGGGCTCTCTTTGCAAATATGGAAATGCGAGTACCCTATTTCTGAAACATCCACGCCACCCCACTGCAATGTGACTATGGCGAAAATGGCGGTTCCGTTTAACTTCCAGATGACTTCTACGAGATTAATGCATCTCCCATCACTGTCTTGATATCCACAAAAGAATGCGGTGTGTACTCCAAGAACTCCNCAAATATCTAGGTACTGCCTAGCACGACAATAACGGATGAAACATCATTCACCATCGCTTAACCTCAGAGGTCATTTTCTGTATCTTCATATCAAAGTCTTCCCTCTCCTTAAGCACAATGGCATCGCCTCACAGCAGTCCCGACCTACTTTTCTGTTGCAGTCACACTCAGACTTTAGACTTCACACTCTTCCGGAGAAGGAAAACGTAATGGAAGGTACTTCTCTCAACAATGCGATGAAGAGGAAGGAAGACCTACCGGTCTTTATGTTCAAGCATTACTCCACTCCCTCGTAATTGCACTTCCTTCTTTCTACAGCAATAGCACCCTGTCAACTTAACCTTGCGTCGTAGAAAATGCTTGTATGCTATTTGCGTGTTATGCTCAAACAGAGTTGCGCCACTGAATTCTCTCAACGGCACGAAAGTGTGGATGGCCGATCTGCGAGCGATTCGAGTGCCCTGACTATATTTCTGGAGGTTTTCAAGCTTTGGGAGAGGGCTCTCTTTGCAAATATGGAAATGCGAGTACCCTATTTCTGAAACATCCACGCCACCCCACTGCAATGTGACTATGGCGAAAATGGCGGTTCCGTTTAACTTCCAGATGACTTCTACGAGATTAATGCATCTCCCATCACTGTCTTGATATCCACAAAAGAATGCGGTGTGTACTCCAAGAACTCCATCACCACCAAGCAATGAAGCAGCAAAAAAACGAAAAAATAAATTATAAAGTCTGTTGTAAAATGCGTAATTTTGCAAAGTACTTCAACGCGAATAAAAAATGACTGAAACACCATTGATTAGTGATTTTTAGANGCCTCACAGCAGTCCCGACCTACTTTTCTGTTGCAGTCACACTCAGACTTTAGACTTCACACTCTTCCGGAGAAGGAAAACGTAATGGAAGGTACTTCTCTCAACAATGCGATGAAGAGGAAGGAAGACCTACCGGTCTTTATGTTCAAGCATTACTCCACTCCCTCGTAATTGCACTTCCTTCTTTCTACAGCAATAGCACCCTGTCAACTTAACCTTGCGTCGTAGAAAATGCTTGTATGCTATTTGCGTGTTATGCTCAAACAGAGTTGCGCCACTGAATTCTCTCAACGGCACGAAAGTGTGGATGGCCGATCTGCGAGCGATTCGAGTGCCCTGACTATATTTCTGGAGGTTTTCAAGCTTTGGGAGAGGGCTCTCTTTGCAAATATGGAAATGCGAGTACCCTATTTCTGAAACATCCACGCCACCCCACTGCAATGTGACTATGGCGAAAATGGCGGTTCCGTTTAACTTCCAGATGACTTCTACGAGATTAATGCATCTCCCATCACTGTCTTGATATCCACAAAAGAATGCGGTGTGTACTCCAAGAACTCCATCACCACCAAGCAATGAAGCAGCAAAAAAACGAAAAAATAAATTATAAAGTCTGTTGTAAAATGCGTAATTTTGCAAAGTACTTCAACGCGAATAAAAAATGACTGAAACACCATTGATTAGTGATTTTTAGAAGATAAGTGAAATAGCCATTTTCGCCGCAGTTACATTGCAGTGAAGCAGCATGGGATGCTTCGGAAAGAGGAACTTGCCTCCCAATACTTTCAAAGAGGGTCCTGTCGCAAAGTTTGAAAACCTCCAGAAAAATAGGGCATTCCGGCCAGTTGCTGATCGCCCATCCATATTTTGATCCTCTCGAGAGAATTCAACCGTACAACTGCGGCAGAAATCGACCCAGTTCTAGCACAGTTCGCCATCCGCATCAAGCTCAGTAAATCCAAAATTCAGACGTTATACTAGATCGCAAAGTCCAAATTTTGCCATCGATAAAGGCCAGTTTCGATTCTAAGGAAGCCTGTGGCCGGAATTCACCCCAACCTGCAGTAAATATTAGAATTCTACTCACAAAAAGGTATTTTGATGTGAAAGAGCAAGGAAAACCTGATCTTTGAATGAAAAATGAGCATAAGCATAAACAACATGCACCATGCAAAGTAACCAAAAACTTACGGACACTAATTCGATAGATCCGCGCTATTTTCTGTACATAAAAGAGACCTCACGTTCCCATATTCAGATATCAATAAATGCTAGTAAAGCCTTTCTATTTTGCTATTGGCTCTCAACAATGGAACTGTCCTTTCACATAATCACATAAATTATTATAAAAGTCATACGATGCTTCTAATTCTTTGAACATCAAAAATATAAAATGTTCTGAAATAAATTACATTTTTTATAGCTACACTCGTCTGCATACATATACTGCTACAAAATACAAACAACGAAA
>JAAVTS010004931.1:0-10992 GCA_022845575.1 Baylisascaris ailuri
TCTTATGTTTTTCTCGCGCCAGAGTCAGTGAAAGTAGGCTCTTGTTTCGAAAAGTTGAAGTTACCAGCTTCACGAACAGATGTCAAAACAAGAAATATGTACACTAATGCTGGTTTAGGAAAGCCATCGGACCCGCAGCAGTTCTCGAAATAAATCAAATTAGATAAGCTCGGTCGATTCCCGGCTCAAATGAGTCCCTGACTTAGCAATGAATGAATATCTAACAGCAATAATGCAAAAGAAATACTAATACTGAGTAACACCAGCACCAATAGCATTTGCAGCAATACCACTACTAGTAACGATACTAGCCAGTACTGGTGGAATAAGGCTGCCACTAGACATCAGTAGTACTATTTGTAGCACTGCTGTCAAGCAGTACTTGTAGTTGAAATGAGCAGGATCGCAGGCAAAACTAGAACACTCTCTGGGGAAGTTCGAGAAAATTCTGAAGTTTTGCAGCGGAATCGAGCAACTTCCGGTGATAATTGAGCAAGTCCAGTTCTGCATTTACTAAAGCAGAGATCATCGAATCGGAGCACCTCTATAACTGAGACCACAGTTCAGTGCTGGCTATAATGAAAAGGGTTATTTTTGAGTTAAACTGATATTCTGATCTGTAAACGTATTTGCTCTATCAAACAAAAACGCGTTATAAGATTTAGTGCAACGTATCATGTTTTTCACTTAATAACATTTGAACCGGCTATAACGGTAAAAACTTGACGGGACATGGTGAGGTGGAAATCTTATTGTTGTACCTGTGTTCCCGTTGCTGTGTCGACTGAGGCGACGCTTGGATGTAGGTCGTGTGGCGGACAGAGCTAGTATAAGCACTTCATTTCGGACGACAAAAACGGCTTCCAAAATCAAGGGGGGAGCAAGGCTGGGACGAGTAGGAGAACATTGACGCGCGAGCACAACACCACAAGAAGAGGACTGACTCTGACGGACTGGGAACCGTCTTTTATAGGCCTGAGTACCGTCAAGGCACAAAGACGTACAACGGCATTATGTAAGGCCACTCAACAAGTGCGTGTGAAACTGTGATGAATCGCCACTTAAAAGTGCAAAGCGATGTTTCATCACAATCGAATATCTTGGGTTGGCTCTTCGGCGCCATACCCAACACTTATTCTCGAAGAGATCGAAACCTAGGAGGCCGCTGCTTTTTTTCGAGTTAAGCCATCAGAAACATATCACTTCTTTTGCACGCGTATGGCAAAAACCCGAAGAACAGATTTTCTGCTTCACCGGTGTCATAATCAGAGTCATCTCATTTAACAGCATCCACCCACCACTGCTGTTTATTTTGCCTCATTCAAGTGCCAGTATTCTGCTCGCTATCCGAATAAATATAACATGTGCCACACTTTCTGTGACAGCATCTCCACAGTATGCACACAAAAACCATACAAAACTTATATTCTCCCTCTATAAAACTACTGAAGATCGTATGCAGATATCACTTCCTCTCATATCGACATGTCTGTTCAATACGAATTACTTTCATCCTCTTTCACCTACAGTTCTGGTTTGAGGTGATGTAATATATCACTCATCCACGCTTGCCCTCAACCCATATATTTTTGCTCTGCTAGTAAAACGTCAAATCACGCTCCTTGTATTGCCGCCTTGCCCCACTCTATCGTAGCAGTTATACCATAAACATTTTTCGCTATTCAACAACCACACCTACCGGTGCATTCAAACATCCGTTCCGGATTCGTAACTTAGCATATTCTGCAATAGAATAATCTTTAATATGCCTTTGGGAGTTCCTGTCTCTAAAAGGCATTTACATAGCGTTATGTCTGCTTGCATGTACTTGTGTACTGCCTTTCCCTTTCTTTGACGGGAATCTTTACAGCTAAAATCGCTCGATTTGACGAATATAATACAGGTAACAAAATAAATCTCGAATATCGATTCTCATGTCGATTAAATTTGACGCATTAATATGAATATAGGTACAGAAAAATTCGTAAATCGTTTGAAGTCATCCAAATTGCATTTTATATTACTCAGGTCACAAAGCAAGTGAATAAGCATTTCGATGGATCTAGAAGAAAATTTTACGAGTTTTGCCAGCACTGCCTCTAATTAACGCCACGAGACGGCCTCCTGCAGGCATTTCACATCGTCCAGTTATCTGTTCTGCACAGTTTGGGATGCAAAATAAATTCTCTACTTTTACTGGAAAAAAATTTCCATGGAAGATTTGTGTGGATGATCGGATTGATCGGAACGTGAAAACCTCCGCGGGTATATTACTTGATGGTGGTATGTGGAAATGATTGATCAGATGAGTGCCTCTCGTATGCTTCCCAAAATTTTAATCTGGTCTGATCGTTAATGCAGGCTAAAATTTTAGAGCAACACTTCCAAATATCTCTCAAAATGGATGGATCAGCCTGAAATTTTTGAGGGCATTTATGATATGCACTGACATTAGCATATCCTAAGCCATGAAATATCACATCTGTACACCTCTAACTAAGGATCTAGAGCTCCTCGATGGACTGCTTGAGAGACTCCAAAGCGGAGGAATGCCGCCAGCATCCTGAGGAAGTCCCGAGGTTCCGAATGCCTTGGGGGCTTTGAAAAGGCTCAGGATTTTGGGATCCTGACTCTTTGAGACACTGATGTCGCGGACACCGTTTTGTGCAAGTGCCAGTATAAATAAGCTTCAATCTAACAGAGACGAAAACAAGACTCACACTTTTCCCGCGTATTCTTTACCTCATCGTCGAGGGTGGTTCCCCCCATCCAATCGTTCCCTGGGCGCTGCAAAAATTGAGGAACATTTGCCAATACAAGGGATCTTACGAAAATTATTCATAGATCACAGCCATATAACAGCTAGAAAAATATTGTGCTTCCTTCCCGCGTACGTAAAGAACCCGCACCACCTTTGAAGACATAATTTCCTCTTATTACCATTTACGAGGATGCCGACCCTTTTCATTCTATGCTTCCGCCTATTTTTCTCTCCTCCTTTTCTGAACATTCTTCCCTAGCAGTCTGCACTTTCTTCTGAAAACGCTACGCCTTGCTAAAGTGACCTCCTCCAAATCCATAGAGAGGATGAGGACACAGGTAGCGGATTAAATTTATCTGTGGTCACCATGGATAACCGCAGATGCTCGCGAAATGAGAAAATTGAATATAAAACAAGGAAAGCGAAGGAGAAATATGAGACTCGCACAATTAATAAGAAGTGCAAATTCAAAGAAGCAAAGTCGATAAACACTGATGCTCAGGCCATCCAGACATCATTTAGGAAAGTAGGTCAGCTATTCTAAACGAGGTTAGCGAGGCCTGCTGCAGTTTCATATGACCCTCGCAGGTCGTCGGAAATAAATTTTGAGTCGCTCACAGTGAATGAATTTTGCTTCAAATAGCAGCATAACTATCGTCAGCAAGATCACTGCTAACCTTATCCTCTGATTTCATCGAGAATTCGATAGATTCCTGAAGACACATCGACGAACATCGATCGAAAAAAATTTGATAGGCTGAGAAAGGCGATATTTTTGGCAGTTAAAAGTAATGTTTCAGTTTTGGCTGTGTTGGAGAGCAAAAAATGCAACAGCAGTGCGTCATCGAACAAACGTTCAGCGGATCATGGTAACTTCGAGGATGATAAGGTTGCAAATAAGCACACTTATAACAGACGTCCTTATTAGGTCAATACATAATGCAATTTTCAACGACGGCCTTTTGAGTAAAAACACAACGCAGCAAATTTTTTGGCTCACCTCACCGACGTCAGCTCCAACGTTCCCTATTTTGCCGGCCTCGTTTATCTCAAATACTCCAATTCTTTAAATCGTCTTATCTAACACCTACGCGTTCAACTGCCGAGAACGTTGCTTTTTTCTCTTGATAATTCTTATGCAAAATTATTTCGCACACTTCGAATTTGACTACAAACAATTTTTTTCGAAATCAGCAGTAACATTAATGAGGCCTGCTTTTCATTTCTGAATGAAGCGATGAAAATTTCTCAATTTTCCTCTCGGTTTTTGATGCTAGATGAAGGTTTGTTAGGTTCATCTCATATTGTATCGTTTAAATTTGTCTAGGAATTATGCGGAGTTAAATTTTATTCTGTGACCCTTCCTGCACAGGAGACTGCAGGTGGAATGTCGAATAACGAACAAACCTGAAATAATGTGGAAAATTTTCACTAGTGATCTGCACAAAATGCTCATTTCCCTTGTTTCTTACAACAAAACAGTCGACTGCAATGGAAAAGCAGCAAATGGAAGATGTGTAGCATCCTGTTCGCTGGAACGTCAATGATTTAAGTCAAATAGTGCATCATTGAAGAAAAAACGTACACAAATTCGAAGGCTTTCAATGAGCTCAGCGTAAACCTGTGGTGCAAACGAAAGCTCCTTCACATTCCTCATTTGAACTCTGACTCCTTCGAGAGTCTTCAATCTATTTTCACAGTTCAGTTTCGCGCTACGCCGCATTTTCTCCATGCTGAAAACATTATAAAAAAGACAACTTCTCACCGATGTTAGAAATAGTTAAGTCCCGATATTGGAAACTTTTTTGATACAGGCTTGATTACAAGGATCGCCGAACGTTATAAATCACCCATTCTTCTAAAGTTGCAAAAAGATTTGTTTCAGTCCCTAGAAAAGTTTGAAAGCAATCGCAAAATCACCTCTCAAGAAGCTCGTTTTGTGACTCTTGCAAATGTTTGAACGCGTCTAGATGCATATCCAGCTCTCGAATCCTCGCTTGCGTCTCGAAAAGCTTCTTCTGAGCTGAAGAGGCTCAATATGAATGATACCACCCTGCTTCTATTACAGGAAGTTCATTTCCTAGGATTCAGTCAAAAATTATGAGGAAGGGGTTTAAATTGAAGGAAACGCGGCAAACATTTACAAAATATGAAGATTTCCCCCACAAATTATCAATGATAGCAATGGAAGCGTTAATGAGCACTAATGAATGATAGCCGATCGGTTTCGGAATCTGTGGAGGTGGCTAGAATTTTTTGTTACAAAGCTCATATTTGTTCGATATCCACGGTTACCGACTGTGGTCTCTGCCGCCCACGCCTCCACCGTGTGGCGTCCACCCCTTCACCACCATCATCAATAAAATATACTGTTTCTTACTTCCCTTACCTGCGCCATCTTCATAACTACAGCACCTCACCTGCACTATCCGCACAAGGTCAAGTACCCCACCCTATCGTTCACATAATATGCGTTCCGCTGTTATAACGCTTAAGCAAAATGCAGTACGTACAACGCGCACTCTTTTACTGATGCCCCCTCTTTTACCCAGATAGCTTAAGTAATGAGTAGTCCGTTACCTCTACAACTTCCCCGACGTGCAGTTCTTCATCTGCATTAACCCGTAAGCATGAAGTGCTTTATCTCGATGGCATATAAACATACAGTTCATAGTGCGTATCACCAGTGGAGGGTAGAATGTATAATATATGTTTTGTCTGCCTTCACTGCTCTGCTATGTTTTGTCCATCACTTATGTCACCTGTTAAAACTAGTTCATTCTTTATATATACCACTAGTCATAGACGTGTTTACTCTCACCTGACATTTGGATTTGAGTGCAGCATTAGGTGCCCACAAGAGAAAGATGAGGTCAACTGAGGAGAGAAAGATGGGGAAGGAGAAGACGTTGAATGAGAAACTCTAAAGGGTTACAGCTCATGATCCACTCATCATCCCAAAAATCACCAGACTTCTGGTTCACGCACGGTCTAACGGGTTCAAAATTTTTTTCTTGCTCAAAATTTTCCTTCGAGTTACACTCGAGCTCAGTTTCAATTGAAAATCGAACTGCGACTAGCAATTAGCGCCTGCCAATTGAGATGGTAGGTGAGCGGGACAGGGGGAGGGGAGAAAGAGAATGAATCTAACATTTATATGCAATGTGTAACCTTTTATCCGAATAACACCTGTCCCTCCATCGGTAGTGCCTACATGATATTTACTCATTATATGGATGAGTTAATGCTCTTTCACAAAGATCTACGTTTGCTGTTATGGTGGGATATGATATAACAAGCAAATACACCTGGAAAGGTGAAAAGAAAAAGGAAGTCGAATGTATAAAAGAAGGAAATGAATTCAAGAACGCATAAACCTTTGAAAAGATGTTCGTGAAGTGCATCGACACGAGATTTTGTCGTTGCTTCCTCCTTTTCCAGGGCTGCTGCTTCTGAGGGAACATATATTCCATAACAACTCTCTATTTTTGAAACGAAATCTTTCTCTCATATACTACTCGAAATTTGACTTGCATGAACTGTTTACAGGAAAGCCAACGGTATGTATTCCCGCTTCCTGAGTAGACATATGAGCGCATGAAGGATCATATGCATGATGACAAAGAGCCGGTTATCAAGTGGTAAACGAAAGCATTTCCAGTAATAAAAAGTGATTTTCAACCCACCGATTGAAGCTCCTAAATGCAAAAAAAAAAAATTTGTGGACCAACAATTACCCAAGCAGACACACACCCTATGGACTTAATCCAATCAAATTTTGGGCAACACACCAAGCGTGATCACATTTCAAGTATTGAAGAATAAAGTATCTCTCATTTTCCTCCATTCAGAGAAGTCCGAACCAGACGGGTGCTTACGTCACGAGCTTCGCATTCACCATACGAACTATGGATGGTTCCGTTTTTATAACGCCCTTTGCTGCTGAAGAGTGTAATTAAGTGCATGCAATTATGAGATCTAAATCTCATACCTATCATATTATGTTACGACGCCGACATCAACATTCCACTAAAAGTACCTAACCGCCTGGAGGAAGATGGTATCTCCCCCTCCCCCCTTCAAGAAAGTGAGTGATATCTCTTTGTATATGTGATCTATTTCAATGAGATCCATTTTTGGGCCTGCCTATGTTGATCTAAAAAGAATATTGAGTATAATTAAAATACCTAATAAAAATGAACTGAAGAACTATTATCCCAGCGAGCGGCACTATTTCACCCTTCAAAGAGTGGTACCAAATACTGAAATAAGTCGATCGCTTCTTGATGGTCTCTTTCATTAATAAATGTCCTGCCACAACTCAGTTTCAAAACGATACAGTTGATGAAATTAGGCCGAATTGTAAACACAACGTCTCTGAATGCTTTAAATGCTTTGGAAAAGGAAAACCTTAATACTTGTGCAAATAAGCTGACAAAAGAAAGCAAACATAGACAAAAGCATACCTTGCTGAAGTTTCGTTAGTACGTTCGCCATCTCTTGGTTAAGGTTATGCACGGCCATCTCCGAATCGAGAAACAAATGAGATGCACACAAATTACCTACAAAGAACCTTGTTATGAAGTCGCAGATGCTAGTGAGTTGCAAGCATAGGATGATGACCTTTACAACGCTAGCAGCACTTGCTCGATAGCAGGGCAGAGGAAGGGAGGGAATCGCATAAAAGTCGCAAAAATCTATCATCAGAGGGTTGTCACAAAATGCGGGTTCTGACAACTATCTGGAAGATGTTTGCGCCGCCCCTTCCCTTCCGACGCACAGAAAAGAGATGCCGGGCTAATGACAATAAGCTGTACTACTGTAGCATATTGCTGCATGGTCACATAGGTGTGCCGCATTACCATGCCCTATTAACGGAGATGCTAGCTTAACAATAAACAAACAAAACAGAAGCAGTTGCATACGCACAACTCTCCACTGCAAGCAAGAGAAAGGAAAACGCTATGCTCGACGCGAAACAGTTGAACTGAGACGTGGTGACGGAATCTTTTGAGTCGTGTCGATCCAGTTACCTAATTTGGAGTTATGGCTCGATCGACATAAGCGAAACACAAGGAGAAGCTGTGTGCCAATATTGTGGTAACTGGTAGCACACATCCATAAGAGGGATGTCCCTTTGCGAAACACTAGTGGCCATTGTATCCGATGGTCGCTCTACCATGAAAAAAAAAAACGGAAACTCCACAGGACACAGCTGTGAGATTTAAATCTATGCATTAAATATCAATATCATCCCAGTGGCACTCGTTGCGCAACATAACGCATGAAGGTTTTGCAAGTAGAATGCACGAGGAAGTTCAGCAGTTTCAGTGGAGTAATCTTAGTTCCCGCCAGATAAAAAGAACGGGAACACAGTGAAGAACATTTCAGACACGCTTCGTTGAAGCATGTTGCCTTAGGAGTATTCAAAAAAAAAAAAAAAAATGATATTCGACAGCCTGGGCTCATGAAAAGACTCAAAAATAGTGTTTGGAAGGTTACCCTCACCCCGTGAAAGGATGAATCATACCCCCTCCCCCCTCTCAGGAACGGGGAGTCTTTCGCCCGCCCTCGTGAGAGTCCCTCCGGAGGAATCTGAATTCTCAGGATCCCCCGCGGGAGCCAGGGGTTTCCCTTTTCTTGGCCACATTTGTTTGAGTGAAGATGTATGAGGCTGTCGAATGCAGAGCACTAAAATATGAAACACAAGCTATTAGAAAGGCAGAGTAACAAGTTACAATTTAACATGCCAGCGCTCATGTGGGCACCTTCAAGTGCAAGTCTACTGCAAATCTCATAGAAGTTAAAAAAGTATGTGGGAAGCGAATTTACATACACATACCTACCTATCCCACTCCTGCGCGACAATGTCACGGACCTCCAAGTTTCATGACCAGTCCTCCTGCTCCATGGCCTACCCACATTGTGGATGACCCGATCCTTTTGGTCTTCATCACAAGGGAAGGGGATAGTCAATCAAATTTTCTTTCCAAACATTAATAAGTTGCGGAGTAAACATAGCGAGCTGTTCGCTCACACGAGTCAACATTTATTCAACGGCTACTCGGCGCCTGCAAATGCATCGGTCTGCAAACTGACCAGATCACATTTATGCAACAATTTATGGCATGGCATTATACTAGCCTCAAAGATTCCTTCCCTTCTGAATCATTTAATGAAGAGGTCATTCGCAAAAAGGATGCTATATGAGAACGACATGAAGAAGCATAGTAGAAAATAGATAAGAAGCTTGGAGGACGTCGTTTTTGCTAAAACGCTTCTCACCGACGGATACAAATTTTGATGACCAATGTCGTGTCATCACGCGCAACCATCGCATTCGTTCTTAGCCGTAGCCACTTCCAACATCTCTAGCTTTCATAATAAGGCTCACTGTGCTTGCAACATTTGACCCTCGATGGATTATATTTTTTTGGCCGCAGATTACCTAGCGAGATTGGTTGTCACCGTCGACATCGAATGTATTGTGGTTACAAAAATTTGTCTGCTCTTGAGAGAAAAATAGCTAAAGCGCACCTCTAGGGCATGCTGTGCCACTTGCTTTCCCCGAACCTTACCACCACAACCTCGAATCCGTGGATCCCCTGAGACCTTCCTTGGCAAGTAAAGTGATCTTAACCTTTGTAAGTAACTTCGTGACAATAAGCCACACTCTCAACGAGCCATTTCCAGTTTCAAAAAAAGAACTTATAGGGTACGTGGCCTCTTCAGGGTTGAAATTACATTCCTTAGAACGTTTCACATGAAATACGTTCCCCAGAACGTTTTACGCAGTAGCTTAAATACCCTTAATATGCATCAGTGAGTCTATAACGGCTCGAGGTATTCTCAACTAACTGCTTAATCTCGAGCAGTGTATACTCCACGTGGCGTCTAATTTTTTTGGTAGTAGTTTCCGACTCACACTGCCTCTACCATGAAAAGGAAATTCTATATGTCGTGTTTACACTTCATAGCCTGAGACAAGTGGAAGGGGAGTTTTCACTTGGTAAAGTTACTTTCTAACTGTAGTATATACCCTACGGCTTTCGAAAAAGCACAATGTCCTTCTACCACGGAAGTCCAGAGAGACCTACGCTCTCCATGCAAAAGAACATGAAACAAAATATAGCTGCAAAACCAGCTTCATCTGTACGTTTCGCTACATACGTGACACACAGATTAACATATTGCAAAACACTTTTATTTGCCGCATATTCTTTACATTGTTTTAAAAGAAAAGTCCATCCACCATCGTTTCCCTCATCACAACTCTACGCAGCCAAGAACACTAGATGGGAAACATTTTCATCACGACGTCAAACAACTGGGTTTTTTTTCACAATTGAAATGGATTGTATGAACGATACGTGCACGAATCGCTCAGTAAAAGAACGATTAGAAGAAACAAGTGCCGAGTAACCTGTCTCATCTCGTGTACTGACCAGCCGGACATCGCAAAAGAGATGTGACATCATATGCTTGCTCCAGGATGCCTCTGAGGCGGGTTTGGTTACGGTATCTTATGTGGCACAGATGAACATACATTTGCTCTGAGATCAGAATTCGTTATTTTGTCCATGGCAGTCTTCTTTCTGGCGCCACACCGCACACGCAAACGGCGCTTTTGGCAGAGGTACTTACACTTCTATCTCCTTATCGTTATATCTGTAGGTCCATTTTGACTATTTCATGCAAGGTTAGCTGTGATTTTGTAGCAGCACAACATTTTAAATTATACTGCGTACGTATTACCTGGTAAGGCTACAACCAGCCTCACGCACTTCCCTGACTCGTACAATTTTCAAGATGACCTGATTTGGAAATTGTATCAATTCTGGATCACTTTTGAATTTTGCAAGGGATCTGAATTTGATAACTAAAAATATCTGTGTTACTTCATTCGCACTCTTTATTCAGCAACTGTCGAGATGGTGTATAAGAAGCATACTATAGGAACCGAAGTGTTATGTTTGCTAATTATTCAATACGAATGCAACAAACATCACAACCGTCATTCGCTGAGGAAACAATATAATAACGAAAAAAAACCAATCGAGAAAACTCCAGAGCATAAAACACTGCAAAGTTGGTCATATAAGACTACGCTTCCCACTGAATCAACAAAAATCACGACCGCATACATGTTGATACGATAGTGCTGTCAAGCAAACAAAAAAGCCCACAACACCTTGATGGAAATACCCACACAAATAATCCTTTTTCCCAAC
>JAAVTS010004937.1:0-10982 GCA_022845575.1 Baylisascaris ailuri
ACGTCTGCTTTTATCTGATAGTGGCCAGCTGCCCCGTAATTCGATCACTACCAAACTGTTGTAGTACCACGATCAAATTCAGCTGTAAAGTGCATGCATCTGCTATAAAATTATGTAAGAACATCGTTTACTTCGTTCTAACCTTCCAATTCTCTGAACCGTAGGCAGGTCACCACCCCATCGTAGAATGCTGCTGCATTTCCTTACCAATTTCTATTACTTTTCTAATGATTGGAGATTTCACCAATATGGCAGGAATATCAAAGTGACCCCCTTTGCTTGAGGATCTGTAGAGATATTGACGCTAAATCATGTATGCGTCAAAGAGACCGTTCATTCAACTATTGCCTCGCTATATCTATAAAATGCCAAATTTCAAAGACATTTCCCTATCCTCAAATTTAAAAACACGTATGAAACGTACAATCATGGTCCATATAGTCATCCGAGAAGATTATCAAGAACACCCCAAAAATCACCGGTTGAGTCTCAAACAGCGAAAAATTGGAGCGATCTATGGAAAGGGACCGACCACATCCCAATCCTCAACCAAAAGCTTGGACGGTTCACCGCCGTGAAGTTACATTTACCTGCCAAATCCTTTATATCAAAGAGAAGTGCCCTTACCTGTAAACATGATTTTGCCATCCACGACTCATTCAAATCGCTTCGAAACTGGCCCCTCACGCACCATAAACAGTATGGCTCGGTGGATAGTCAGCAGCAGGCTTCTGGAACAAATCCTAAATAGAGACCACTTTAGTGCGGTTTGTCAAATTTACTCGACCTCTCTTTCATAATTACCGTTATGTGATATATTGCACT
Organism: Baylisascaris ailuri; assembly: GCA_022845575.1. Taxonomy (NCBI): domain Eukaryota; kingdom Metazoa; phylum Nematoda; class Chromadorea; order Rhabditida; family Ascarididae; genus Baylisascaris; species Baylisascaris ailuri. The sequence goes on from JAAVTS010004937.1 coordinate 826, forward strand.
ACTTTTATAATTTTCCTAAACACATTCTTTGCATTTAAAATTTTAAGGAAAAATCAAACAACTAGTCAAATTGAACGAAACTGTCTCAAACCTGAAATCACTTAATCAAGTTTCGCCTGCAAATTTCGCCACCTGCGAATATGTGTAGAGTTAGAGTACATACAAATATTCCCGCATTTCAGTTTTTCAAATAATAAGTTACATCCAGACTAAACCTATTGCGGATCAAAATTTTTTCGACTCAGTGCCAGTATTCGTTGGCACTCTCCCCTCCCCTGCGAAATGAGAAAAAGTACCACAACACTCAGTCACCGTCCCTTCATATTTTCGAGTATAACATTTAAAATGCAATCAAACATTTTTATTTAATCAATTAAATACCTTTAAAATTAACCGTTGAGGTGGTTGACAAAGAAATGGACTACCTTTATGCGAAAATTCTCCACGTCCTCATCGTTGAAATTATATAATAATAATAAAATACAGAACGGTACTCCCAATGGGAGGCCAGCTCTGAATCGAATGGGATTCCTGAATGCCTCAGTCGACTCCACTACCTACAACATAACCTTCAACTAATAGAAGAAATGGATACGAATCAACTTAAATTAAATCCAAAAAATTAAAGAAATAAACTGCAACATTTGCAACGACATCTTTTATGTGCCTTTTACACCAAGTTTTATGACTGTCAATAACGAGATCATCGGCTGAAAATATCGATTAAGCCATAAAGCAGAGAAAAATATACTCTGAACAAAAGATATAAAAATATAGCTGAAGAAAAGAGGCGATAAGAATTTATTTTTTATACAAAGATCAGTAACACCCTTCAGAAACATATACTTTTTCTTCAAAGACAAGACCGGAAAGTACTTGGGAGAAAACTCGGCGCCATACAATTTTTTCAGGCATAAATGAACGACCTTCCGGTCCGAGACGCTAATCACTTAATATGCTAAGCATCAGATTATACTACCTCCAAAGGTAACTGTCTCACAGGTGCTTCGACGTTTCGTTAATGACCGAATTAAATCGACGGCAAAGAGTTACCAGTTTTGATCGAAGACAGGCTTGCTAGGGGGCATTTCGCCGTTTATTCGCCAAGCAAACGTGTTTTTTCGCATAAATACTCCTGGCCCAGAACTGTTATCCTTTTTCACTTCAGATTTTGTGTAGAATGTTAAAATTGGGTATTTCGAGAACTAGTTTTATAGCTCAAAATATACAAGCCTATTCATTCACAAGCTCTCCCCTCAACTTTCCTCTCCTAACATGTCTAGCATGATTTCGCTCATATCTCAATTTGAAGAACACGATGGCAAAGCCTATATAGCATAGTCGAAATGAGAGGATATGGAACAGGGAGCATAGTCAAAGGGTCAAATATAAAACGCCTGCGCTATAGGTAGACCGCATAACCACAACCTTGTTGACAGCGCTGTATAAGTGAAATAAAATACTACTACTGCAACACAAACGGATTTAAACAAAAACGCCCCTCTCAAATATAGGCCCCCACCACTTGAATATTAAACGTTAGTTTTGTCATGCGGAGAAATCGCGCCTTTCTTTTGAACAGATGCCCCCTTCGAAATTCTTTAGCAGTATAACCCTCCCCTCTTATAAATTCCCTAATACCCTAGGGACTATGAACTGAGAGAGAAATAGCGTGCTATAAAGACTCACCTCCACCTAATTCGTAGCGATAGTGCTGAACGAAGCAACTTTTCACGTGGCGTGAGACCACCATGTTGGAATGCTCCAACGATACCTCGTCCTCCGACGAATTTCTCCACACTTTGCTCCACTTGCTCCGCAATCCTCGCCATAATCACAGCAGTGGCTGCTGTTGGTACCATGTCGAGTGCTGCCAATCGCCTAAAAACCACTCATTCTTACCATGCTTTAGATCGTATTTGATTGCCCTTTCTTACCATTTCTCCCCTCCCCCCTCCCCCCTCCCCGCGCTGAACGTAGTGTGCATTTGCCTCAGTCAAAGACAAACAAGAACTCAAAAACTGATAGGAAGCATTTTATTTACGAATGATCAAGAGCAAAACTAACTGCATTTTACTTAACGTGCAAAAAGATAAGGATGTAATCCTCCCCAAAATAAAAGTATTGAAACCAATCAAATCTGTGCAGAGCACGTGGTACGAGATGAATGCAAGCGTGAGTCTCACAAGGGTAATACAATATTGGAATAAACCGAAGCATAGTCGCCTCCTGAGCATTAAACGAAGAGATCGGATGCTTCTAATACAAAATCAGAAGCATCAAATTCAATAGAAAATCAGAAAAGGATGAAGTAAACACCGTTCATATACAAAACAACTATCAAACTATTCATTTTATGTATTATGTTACTGAATAAAAACTATATTAGTCAAGCTGACTAATGTTCTCCCAAGTCCCAAGAGTTCTTCAGTGTGAGCGTTACCTAACAACGGCCGGTTAAGACCCAGGTTGCGGTGAACAGAGCTTGATGGGGCACAACTCTCTTTTAAAATACGGCCTTCGCCTGCTTTCCATCATAACATTTCTCTCAATAATCAACTGTGCTTAGCATATCACTCCTCAATCACCGTTAATCAGAACAACGATTTATATATCGCAGAAGAAATTTCAACAGAACAAACAACACACTGCAATATGAGTGAAAACATGTGAAGCAAAAATAGTAATAAAAAACACTTTCGATGAACAATATAAATGGTGTGCTAACTGTTTACTCTGCCTTCCACTCCACGAAATGTTTAACAGTTAGTGGTTTTGTATAACCGCTTTAGAAAATGAAGTGCTTCGGCGCTTTAGAAAATAGAAAATGAAATGAACTGAAAAAAAAAAAACCAAAACGCTGAATACCGTTTAACGCCAACCATTCTTGCACCTCTTATGAGTTGAATAACCTCGGGGATCGCTCTAGCAAAGAACAAAGCCACACCACCCTCCTCCCTCTCATTAAAAAAATAAAGGAAGATCCCGCATCTTTGGTACGAACCAGTGACATAATCATATAAACGTAACAGCGCAATGGATAAGCCTCATCACCAGAAATTCAGCAATTTATAAACAGCACCACTAATTGATTAACGTTAAAATTGATTAAAGTTCCTAAGAGTGCTCTGGGTCTTTCCCCATTTTTCGCTGTCCATCCTCTCTGATTTTGATGACATTCGTCTCAGCACAGATAGACGAAAGGCTGTTCCCTTCTAAAATATTCAGAAAAATCTTGTGCCTTCATCCTCATCCCCCCTCTCTCCTCGAGTTTCGCAGGAAATCGTATGTCCGTTTAACAAGCCTCCGGTTACCTTCCTGTTCCTGAAAACACAGGTGACAGGAGTACGAGTTTCTGTTACTTTAGCATGGAGCGAAAACCAATCGGTCACAAATGATGAAACCTTTTAGTATGAGTACGGTTCGATGTTCGCTAAAAGCATTCCTCCAAACCTTAGCAATCTCTACTTTCCAAAAGACAAAGTTATGACAACAACTATTGCCTTGTAAACACTTCACCTTTTTTCAAGTCATCAAAAATTGACATACCCAAGAAAAAAGAGAGGGTGTACAGCAAAACAAAATCCTCTCGCCGCACTCGAGGAAGTTAAGATTTGGCTCGATCTCAAACTTTTCGAAGCTGGTCGCATCGCTTATGAGGCAGGTGCGCATGTTCTAGCGTCTGCATCTCAGCAGATACTGTATTGCAGTTTTCTTTGCAAGACCAAAATTTGAAGTAATACAGCACACCTGAAGCACAACAACACTGAAACTGCNCCCCCCCCACCTATTTCTAAGCTTTAATAGCGAAAAAAAGATGCAAGATATGACAGGGAGGAAGACAAGTTGTCATTTAGAAATAATGGATGGAAAAAGATGCAGATAAGCAGATATAGACTTTCCGCCAGCTCTACCGAACAAAATAAAAAAGTCAGCAGCACAGTAAACACATCATCAACAACAAGATCATTTAGTGGATAGATCAATGCTCATAAATAAACGGTGGAAGAGATCGCAACAATTGAAATAAACGACACCTCCGAGATCAGTTCAATGAGCGTAGATGATCAATATCGAGAGTGTGCCCACTAGAGATCACGTTCGCTCCGATCTAACTTAAATAATCTCATCGAATAACGATATCCCCCCTATTCTACGCAACGATTTCACTGCAAAACTGCTGATAACGTCCAAGCACACTCTTTTTCTATATCACTGAGTATTCCCCAATAATAATAAGGCTATTTATTTAAGATTTATGGCAATTATTCAGCAGATTACGCTGAAGTCGAATGCACAATTGTTAGTATGAATTTGATTGTCGGTTTATACATAAGTATCACTTACAAAAATCATCGAACATTATGTGCTACGAGGGTTATAAACTTTCTAAGGTAAATTCATCAGTGCATCCAACAAAGAACAAAGCATCTCAAACAATATTCATTGGCTAAAAAAACTTTTTGTGATGACACCAATTCGCATCAAATACAAATTAATAAAAAAAATTAAATCCACTATGTCTATTAATGTTAATGATATTTGCCTGATGGCTTCGGCGAAGTTTTTGTTGACTCTTCATGAAGGGGGTTATGTGAATCACCAGAATATTAACAATTTGTGTAATTCTTTGTATCTTTTTAACGTGAATGCCAGTAAGATCCAACACGACAACAATGATAAAAAAAATCGGCAAATAGACGAATGAGCGCATGCTGGCAACAGTAAAATGCTAAAGCTGCACTGGCAACTATCAAAATTTTAAATGAACCATTTCAGCTATTGAGCGCACATGATGAGTACCTTAGTAGGAATCCAAAAAACTAACCAGAGCTGAGGAAAATCATTTCTGCAATTTTCATTTACGGAATTTATTTATTTTTTTCTCCAGCAGTTAAAGAAACGCTAGCAAGAAAGCGTTCATCTGAGACGGTTCGAGTCAACAAAAAGTGGTCAGATGAATGCAGGCTGGTAATATCCTCGCTGCTGAACAATAATATATGCACTTAATGCAAGTGTTAAGGGAAACAAAAGATAACTGCCAAGGAATCAATGTTGATTGACGATTATCACTTAATCAATTTGGGTGTGTCGATTCGTCGAAATATTTGTTCAGAAGCTTCAAATATACTAATCTGGTGGCATGAAGCAGAAGGAGACTGCTGCAGACGCATCACGCCAGCTGCACTCTGCAACATTTATAAATCAGCTAGCATCCTCATATGAATTTCCTTCGAACAACTATGCTCACTGAAATCCTCAAAGGGTAGTAGCATTTGTAATAGCCACCTAATAGTTGCATAAATATAGGAGAGGAAGGAGGTGTTACTGGATTTGGCGAGTCATGTCCACAGAGAGTAGGCTGGGGAATTTTGTATGACCAAAAGACACCCTCAATGTGACTTCAAGTTTCTCAGCCATGTCTCAACCATTTTGAAAAAAAAAAAAAAAATTCTGAAACAAGTCTTTAATTGGGAAATTGGGGCAACGTCTATAATAAGCAAGCGCTTGTAAGCAAGATGCCAACAACGAGACAGATCAAAAAATGTAAGTAAGCTCGAATAAAACAAACAAGCTTAAATAAGTAAAAAATAACGCATAGAAATTTAAAAATGAGAGAGAACGTTTGAAGAAACAAGTGAAGTTTACAGGTATCCAGCTTTACACGTAAAAAATCCTTCGAAGAACATATAGTCTCTTTTGTTGCATCATGAAGCGTACATTTATTGATAAGGCGCCATCAACAAAGCAATGAAAAAACTATCCACGAAGAACAATGAAAACAGATCCTCAAAATAAGGTAGTAGCAAAAATTGATAGAATATATATTTATGAATATAAAATACAACAATCAAGAATTTATTAACCATAAATTTAGAATATAACCTCAGTAAAATTTATGACTTTCAAGTGAAAGCAACCGAAATTGCATTCAATTACTATCAAATTCTGTGAGAGGAAGATGGGTCTGAAGACATAAAAGCTCTAATGCCCAACACTCGTTGCGAGATTTAATGCCAGTTAATAAGATCACTGATAGGAAATGTTTTCTTAATTACCCGAAAAAATAATCATTGAAGCATAAGTTGAATAAGACGATAGTTGCAAACAACTAACTTGAAACAAATTCAATCGGCCACGAGGTGGATAGTCAATCGTCAATTGTAGCGCGCGCGGGTTCGCAGGACCTGCACGCTGCGGGAACAACGCGAGCCTGCGCAAATTTTCGGGGCAGCGCGAACGGGTGCGGACTATGAAGCTTGAACAACGACCTACGAAATGAACTCTGAACTATGAACTTCGAACTAACTATAACCTATGAGTTATGAGCTATGAACAACGTACTGCAAACTACGGCTATGAATTATTAACTGCGAACTGCGGACAAAAAACCGCAAACTGTGAACCGCGAACAGCGAATTATGAGCTGTGAACCGCGAACTGCGGACTATGAGCAGCGAACTGGAACTACAAAATTCGAAATGCGAGCTGAAGGCTATGAACTGCGAACCTTGAACTGTGAAGTGTGAATTGCGGACCGCAAACTGCAAGCCATGAACTCCGTGCTGCGAACTACATACTTCGAACTATGATCTGTGAACTATCAACTAAGAGTTGTGAACTTCGAACTTCGAATTATGAACCTCGGCCGATGAACTTTGAATTATGAGCCTGGAATTGTGATCCGTGAACTTTGAACTGCGAACATGAACCTCGAACTTCGAACTACGAATTATGAAATTTGAACAACGAACTATGAGCCATGAACATGAACTGCGAACAAAGGGCCGCGATCTGTGAACCGCAAACTGCGAACCATGAACTGTGAACTATCAACGATTTTCGAAGAAACTAGATGTTTTCTTTTCTCAACTTTCATGATTCAATAATAAACGAGAACGAAAACCACTTCAAATACTCATAAATACTTCTCATTTGTGTAGCTCTACAAAACAAGTATCAAAAACAATCGCAGCATCAAAAATTTACTAGATCAGGGATGAAATCATTCGAGCATATAATATGAACAAAACCGCTTACTTTAAGAAAACGTTTAGTGTTGAAGGATATGAAAAATTTGTTTTTATATGATTTCAATATTACACTGAAGGACATATCGAAATAAGATATGATTACGCACTAACGATACAGGCAAAAATGAAGTGAGGTACATAACTATAAGGAATTACATTTAGAATAAGTAGAGGTGATATATTTTATGCACTGATGAAAAGATTAAATATAAATATGCACAAATTCAATGGCATATTAAAAATTGCATAGAAAGGCAAGTAACTCTGATTAATGAATGAATGCACTAGAGGAAATTTCGATAGCAACCGCTTTCAATAAAAGTGCAAAAAAAGAACAAATACAGCTCGGCGAATTTAATAATAAAGTCAGTTATGAAACATGCGACTGACCTGAGCAATTGGATGCTCCCACGTTCGTGGATCCTCGACGCTTGATCTCGGTCGTTCGGTGAGATCGCAACTACGGCCATATCGACGATCCAAATGGACGCTACATCTGCTGAAAAAAAAAATTAACTTTTCATTTTACAAAACCATGCGAATTCATTACTTCTTGCAAGATGCATTAAGTTAAAAAATGCCTTTAAACTTTTTCACAAAGAATTTCTTTTGAACTCACTGTAACTATTGATTGCTAGTAAAAGGTCGGTTGTTTATAAATTAGTATTTTATGAAAAAAAGAATATCGGAGGGAAGAGATTACAGCCATAATGAAATATATCAAATTTGGCAATCCATCTAATCAGTGCTTTGGCTTTTTATAATAATAACGCATTACTATTACTCTATTCGAATCACAATTTATATAATATATTATTGTAAAGAATATGAAAATGATTATCCTCAAAGAAAACAACTTAAAGGAGAATAAAGATCAAGTAAAAGGAAGAGGAGATCTTTCAAATAATATGAAACGAAAAGACGACGGAGCTTTTTTTTTGGGGGGGAGGGGGGGGGGGGGTGGGAAACTTAACAATTTTAATATCAACGTGACAACTGAATGAAATCATCAATGACACTCTAATTGCTAACAAATGAAATCTTCCTGACAGCCGTTAATCTTCATGATGGCCGGTTTTTTTTTTTTTTTTTTTAAAGAAATCTCGTTTCCACAGTGTTATAATGAAATGCGTTCAAACTGAGAAATGTTCACTAATAGTGTATAATTGGCAATAAGTAACGAAGCAAATAATTACCCTTTCTGTTCCCTATTCTTCTTTTTTTTGATTGCTTCATCAAATGACATAACGTTCGCCGGACAGCACTTTCAATTACAGAGAAAGACTCAACATTTAGAAATACCGTAAAATTTCGAACAGAATCCTCCCCTCTCATATGTCTGAAAGGCATAGTACTGCTACTTTATCGTTACAAAATTACAATGTCAAAAATAACTCCGCCTCGATAAAAATGCGCTAAAAATTTTGAGAAATTGAAGCCCAATGGTATAATTTGGAGTGACACCTAAGAAACACCTCAACACCTAAAAAAGCAGCAGGAATTATTTCGCAATGGTAGCCTGCAAAGAACAGCGCATAGCATATAAGTTGTGCATTAGCAAACAATTTCACTTCTGCCGTACAGTACCCCCAACAACAATTCTGTATTCTATCCGAAGATACGGGAATCGTCAAGCACACAGTGGCTGCCATTGAACTAGCACCTTTGTTGGACTACAGTGATCAAGCAGTTTAAAGAGGTATTCTATAGTTTGGATATGTGACGAACGATGATCAGAAATATTAAAATATATACGTCATTGTTTACTGGAGAACAGAAGCATTTCGAAAAGGTTGAGTAGGAGAGAGTCGCCAAATTAAAAGTCACCCTCCCATCTGTCTTCATGATGTTTAGAAGGACGAGGACGCGTTTCCATCGAATCATGTTGAGGCTATTTCTTCATTCACGACCAAGACATATTTCCTAATACGATGAGCAAGGGGGAGAACGAAGGAGGAGGCATTATTCTTAGAAGGGTCTATAAAGAAAAAATTCATTTTAAGACAAAGAATAAAATTCCACCAACCAAAGTAGAATGTTATCAATTTCCATAAATTTTCTAATGGAAAAAACTCATAAAAAGTCTCTATAAAACTTGGAATATTTACAAGTTGTTCTCATTAGTAACGCATCCTTGTAGCAAGATTAATCAAGTCATAAATAAATAGCCAATTACAACTAGAAAACATATAGCTGAATTTGAAATATTTAGAATCGGCTATTTACGACTTACAAAAATATTGAACAAGCAACTTAAACTATATTAAGGTAATGAAACGAAGAAAAGAAATGATACACCAGGCCATTTGATTCGCCTCATTAAACAGCTGAGAAAAAAAACAACCTTATAATGCATCGATCCCCCTCCCCACCCCGCCCTATACCCACTCCATTCCCTTAAGGGGACGCTGTCAAATATCATCGCCCATACCGAGGAGTATCGGATATCTAAGAATATCCAAGAGCATCGGGTCCGTAGTTGGTAGATTCGCCAAAACGAAGAGTAAGAAGTGAAGAAGCGAATTGCTAATATCATGCTAAGAAATAAATGCACAGATATCTCTCATTTAAGTGATTAATTAATTTTGAGAGGCATTCAGTGATCTTTGATCCACTATTTAGAATGACGACCTCACTCGATGTTGATGAAGTATTCACTACGATATCGTAATTGATGCATAGCGATGGCTATTACGCAGTTGATGGGTACGATAATTCTGACAGATATCTTTTAGCAATCAGCTTACTAGTTGCAAAAAAAAAAGCGGTAGAGGAAGTGGGAGATAGTGTGAACGAAAGGCAAAGCGGGGAAGGGGAGAGGAAGAGGATCGGGGAAGAGCGCTTTCGACTGAAATTCTAGAAATTTCATGTCTATTTAGTAGGCAAATAACAACTCAAATATGTCGCTCGCTTGATACAGATTCTAATGAGCCCACAAATTTTTTTTTCGATGTGGGTGGTCTAGACTTAGATTTTCCAAAAATAATTTGTCATGTCAAAAGATTCAAAACATGGAGGATGCGGGATAAACCGGTACAATGAACGTTTTTTCTTTTCAAAAAAAAAAGTTCTGAATCTCTTTTTTGACCGATGAAGAGTGCTTAATGGGAATCTAAGCGATAT
>JAAVTS010004939.1:0-10972 GCA_022845575.1 Baylisascaris ailuri
ATAAGATGCAGACGGAAATAAATTTTAGACTCTTGCTTTAGATCGTCTCGAATATTTGCTTTATCCGTGTAAGCTTCCAATTGTGCGAATAGCTGTTTGCTAAAACACTAGCTGTGTAGACTGCATTTCGTCGTTGATATGTATTAACGTTCGGGAAGTACTTTCAGATTGTCCTAGCGCGGCGAGATAAGCCACCAGTTTGTATTCGGCCACCGATGTTGGAGATAGCATCCGAGAGTGGGACCGACTGGATCAGAAATTGAGATGGCTGTGAAAGGTGCGGTAAAAGCACTGCAGCTGCAGTTGATATTGGTTGTTCCTGTTTGCCGTTCATCCGCTAACGAAGGCTTGAGTCAAAAGTGCGTGGTCTGCATCAGGTCCCTCAATAGTCATTCTACTTTATATGTTGAATTTGATGAGATAAAAGTGATGAGCACTGTACGGATGAGGTTCAGGGAATATCTTCTTCTCAGGGAGGAGAATCGAAAATATTTCGTCGAAGGATTTTGTTAGGAACCGTTGAACTCTGTGCAGAGTAGGCGAGTTGTAAGCACTTAGGGTACAGATAACGGCAACCTATTGGATATACTGCAAAGGCTGTCTTATGTTGTTCGTTTCAAAGATGTGGTGCCGTTGAAGTACTATAGTTGTGGTTGTTTCGATTTGTTTTCATAAATTGTTTGTAATGAATGTACTCAACCGGTGGAGTGCTGGACGCGTGCTAGTAGAGGTTAGAGCAAGAAGGAGCATTTGACTGCTCCTCATTATCTGCTTTTCATTCATGCCGAAATTTGAAGTGAATAGAGTTTATCGTTTGAGGCAATCTAGAAGCTTTTTAAAGAGATATCAGCTATCGATATAAGAGGCCCTGAGAGGCCGAAAAAAGCAGAGAGGATCACTTCACATCTTTGACTGTTTTCGGAGCACTTCTGTCAATTGCCGGAAGGAAGGAGGAACGACAATAACAAAGAATTTTTCGTAGACGGCAGTAACTCTTGCGTGAGAACGAAAAGATGAGAATTACTACATTAGGTGAAATCTTTTCGTACAACATAAATAATCTCGTAGGTTTCTGATCGCTGGTGAAGATCATATATTTGATCGGTGATGGCTAAGAGAGCAGAAAAACATGACGAGATTGGATACAATTTCAAAACTGGCCTTTAACTATCGATGGATGAATGATTATTAGAGTGCTTACTACATCATACCACCACGGCTAACTGTTTACCACTTAGAATTAATCATCACTGCTTATAACCGTCATTTATCATTAAACATCCACTACACCAAACCGCACATGCCGTTGTTCACGAACTGCTATTTAAACCTCTCATCTACTCGCAAGAAATACGGTAATTTTTCTTTTTCCTTGTTACTGTTAAGCAACCCCTTGAAGTAATTCACGCTTCCTTGTAGAAATCACTACCACCCCTTTCTCCAAACTCTTCTTGAAGGCCTTCGTTGACAACATTCTTTCAATTCAACTTTGTATTTTCCCATGCCATGCTTCCTACCTAGCCTTCACCGCTCCAAAATATTCGATATTGCCCTTTCAGGCAGTTTCCGCAGTTCTGCTCAGGCTTTCCTGGTCTGAACAACACCAAGCACATCTCATGACTGCGGTCTTGTCGTCTGTATCCATGGATGGCATTTCGTCCCATCTACCGAATCACTTAATCACAGTTCAAACTTAGCAATATCGTACACTTCGCTGCGATGACCCGCTGCCTACATCCGTGACATGCAAATTCTACTGTGCATCCTCTAAAGGTTTCCCAAGAACTAGTTCCGGCAAAAAACAAAAGATCCGTGTTAAAAAAGGGCTTACGTTTGCGGTTGCTTCATGACTTGCCAGCTCAGCAAGAACTTAATAAAGGGCAGGGTGATAGGGGCATCCACAAAGTATTACATATTGTCAAATAGAACTGCAGTGGTCAATGGCATCGCTTGTATCAGCCGAGGAATGCTTTCATGGGATTAGCGGCTGCATCAGCATTTGTGACTACGAACACAGCGTGACAGATAGCAACTTTTATTGACGAAGAATATATGGTATCTCTCACTTGAAAAAAAAAAAACGATTGTAGCGGAGATGGCCCCCATTTGAGGTCATACTGTAGAACACCTATACCATACGTCAACAAATTTGATGTCTGAAGTCAAATCTCATCGCCAACTAGTACCGCCATTGTCTCGATACTTTCAACTTAGCTTTCCCTCGATGCCACCTAAAAACAAACAAGTGTTTAACCAGCATGAATCCAATTCTATCTCCTCTTCCAGAACTTGTCGACTTCGCTTCGTTAATTGCACAACTTCCCGAAGCTTATACTTCACAAACCGCAATAGTGGGATTAATTCTAGGCTGAATGAACAAGCAGTACCTTCCTCCACGCTGGTATAGCGTATTGAGGATTGTCAGTATGCATCACAACTTTTCCTCAACAATCGATTTATCGAAGTGTGACAAGGAACAATCTAACTTCAGCCAGAAAATATTCAGCATGATAATAAGTAAGTAAAAAGAAGACGGTAATGAAAGAGATCGGAAGCCACAAGTGAACATATAATCTTTACGATAGAGAACGAAATTTTCGGCCAACAATATTGCAGTCACGATTTACTTCTTAATAAAGAAAAGGAAAGAAAACTAGAGTGTATATGAAGAGATGGCAAATCCTCTTACAAGTAGAGTTCGAGGAAAGTAGCTGTTGAGATTCGCTCGCTGGTGGCAATCTCTTGTGCGACAACTTTGAACTAGATGCACCTCGGGAACATAAAGTAGAGTCCTTTGATGAACTATAAGGAACATACTTCTTCGCAGCCCACTGAAAATGTAAAGTAATTTTGAAGTCCATACATTCATTCCTCACGCACTTTATGTAAATAAGTGAAGGAAATGATACTAACCACCGCAGTTGCTGCTAATGCATGTCTGTGCGGTTTGAATGTACGATTCGAAATGCAACACCTGTCTTGTTGCCTAAGGTTGAGACAAGAAAAAGCCATTTTTAGTGTGTAACTTTAATCCTAAACAACTTCTAGAAGATGCTTTATATGCTCAGAACTGGATGTTTTGCGCTGAAGGGGCAACTTTAATTGCAATAAAAATTTAGAAGACAATCTGTGTTCCCATTCAAGTACTTTACTATTAATATATCTGCAAAGAAATATTTTCGAGTGAATTCTAACCTTTAGAGGGATTCCACTGAACGGACAAAAACAATCACAACTATTTTTTCACGAAGTTTTTAAGTATTTGTATAGGAAGAACTATGTTAACGCATACAGTACAGTCAGCAACGTCAAGTGAACTGAATTCGTGATTTGGCAAACAGCCGTCACATGCGTACACACGACAACTGTAACAAGCAGTGAGTGAGCACAACACTTACCTGTAGCTTGGACTCATCGATCCACAATCGATGGGGATTGTTCAACGCCTTCTTCCAATAATTTTCCACCATCGAGTAGTTCACCAATAGCACACACCTTTTAAAATCTCAGTTCTAAAGCGCCTATGCTCAATTAACGCCATGAAGGCGTTGTCTAACGAAACAAGCCATCAATGAAGACACGGATACGAGAAACATGCAAAGCTTACATCCCTCCAAGTGAATCTTATTTTGACAGTTTCATAAAATTCAGTAACTTGCTTGGCGACGCTCAAAAAGAAACTGCCGAGTATGCAGTCGCCGAGTTCAGGTTTCATTTTTTTTTTTTTTTTTTTGAGAATGACGCAACGCATCGAAGAGATTGATGTGGAATGAGGTGGAATAAATCATGTCCTTCGCATTATCATTAAAACACTAATTTAAATATAAAGCAACGATAAACTATTATTCAAACAATGGATGCATGTTGCTCTTCAATCTAAACCGAGGCAACATTTAAAAACTGAATTCCAAAGTGCTGATTTCAGTTCGCCAAGAATGCTACTGCGCATAGTGGCGGCACTACACCACTAAATGCAACTTTTATGACGTTCTTCTATGTAATAAGACAGGTCTCTATAGTTAGCAGGTAATCCTCCAGAAAAGACAGCGACGAAAATAATGGAATACCGAACGACGGAATAATGTTCTTCATTGGGATAAAAAAAAAGGTGAACACAATGAAAATCGGCATTAAGTGCGATTGCAACATCCGTGTTCGATATCAACATCACTCTATGTGCTAATCACGAAATGCATAATATTAATAATAGTACATCTCTGCGGCGCAAATTAAATCAAAACTTTAGTTTTTGAAGATTGCAGTAGACAAGTTCGATCATGTTTTCATGTAAAATATCAAGGAAATAGAAAGTTTTTCAAATCAGAACAATAAAAATGCTTACTCTGAGTTGTCTCCATTGATCCAACCTAACGATTTCATAACCTCCATAATATCGAAAATCGAAATGCCTGTCGCATGAGCAATATCTACATTGTAGTGATATTTTATAAGCACAAAATACAAAAGTAATATATATACATCACTTGTCGACTGAGTAAAACTGAGCATAAAGATAACGATTAAAACGACGCAAGTTCGAGTGGTGCTGTTTCATTGATGACAATCCAGAAAATAAGACTACATCGCAACAAATCATCATCTATTTCTTCGATAGCGCTTTTTGCTAGGAATATCGTCCATGTAATACAAGCGTTTTGTTTATAAATGCAACGTTTAAAGCGGAAAGAAAGACTCAAAGAAGGAAGGCACAAATTCACCGAACAGAATCACCTCGAAGGTTCAAAACGCCCTTCCATCGTGCATCATTACTTCTCCCTCTTCAATAACTGATCGCTTCCGATTAATTTCAGCGGCAAAACGATTCCCGTCGCAACTATAGTGACACATCATCCAAAGTACCAAATTAACAAGGACAAGAAATATCCCTCGTGGGACCAGTTTTTCAACAATTTATGTATGCACACAATATAAGCTCAGTACGAGTACTACTTTCTTCAAGAATGTACTGTTCTTCTCACATAGAGATGCTGAAATTACATTATAAAATCTTTGCACTAAGGCAAGGATCTCTTGTTAAAGAACGCATTCCAAATTGCAAAGAACACTTGGTCATCACAGGAAGTGTAACGGCTGAAATAACCTTGTATTGTTATTTTGCCCGGACTGTTTGGATCAAGGGAGTAGTGGAGATGTTCGAATATCGCGGAAAGCCAGTAATTCATATAGGAGATACGTCCAAGATCCGAAAGTGGTCTCTCCGGTGTACCCATTATCCCCTGTCGACGCATCAACAGAAAACCTTCAATTACAATAGACTATCAGGCATAGAGGAGATAGAATGCTGGCTGTATTTTTGACATTTGAAACTGATTACACATGAAAGCAACCAGACAACAACTTCAAAATAATAGGAGCGGCACCACGAACTCGAAGCACTAATTTTTAGATTGCTTCTCATTACAACACTTCCAATATAAACAACAACCTCTTCATCTGAGATATATTCTATATAAGAAGAAAGAAACCTCAAACAAACCCAAATCGACGCAGCTCCGAGATTACATTATGAAACAGGGATCTCCGAGCTATACTATAAAGTATGATCTCTGGGCTATAGTGTATGTTATCCGCTGACCAGAGTGCGAAAACGTAAACACGGAGGTTATGAGGACGTAATTCCTCAACAATACTTAGAGATTCAATCTCGAGCTATATCGAAATGAAACTTTCTTTTTTGCAAGCGCTGGCAAGAAATAAGTGCTTCCCATTTCAAAACATTGCGTGCATTCTCAATGCGAAGTGAAACAGCTGCCAGGTATGAAAAGACGCTATGTATAACACTCTTTCTTATGTTGAATTAAACGAAAGAATATACGAAATAATCGATGAATGAGTAGATTTGCTATAATATTAGAACAATAGAACACTTAGGAAATTATATTCCACTCCCAAGCAACGAAACCAGTCAGCAAAATCTTGTACAACTGTAATCCATCGAAAGAGGACAACCGCAATGTTCCCACAGAGGTGTTTCTGTATGGATATCTGCCATAAAAGCAACAAGAAAATCACATGCTCAACTAGACCGCCTCCAAAGAATTCAATTATTTATTCACCTGGTGCCAAATAAAGCTTTGAAGGGAATGCAGAGGCGCAGAGGATATATTATAAGTAGAATATACTATAAATAGGGAGTATAGGCATCACCTCTGGACTTTTGCTAAAACAACTGCGCAACGGACAGTGAGAAGAGAAAATGGGCATTTGTTGTTGTTTCTCAAGGGCTCATTAGGCATATTAAGAGACAATTCAGCCAACGCCCTGGCTGCGACTTGATAAGAAGAAAAATATCAGAGAGGTGAACGAAAGGCTCACTGAAATCAACGAGGAATCGACCATATCCTTGCATCTGATAACATGGTAGCGTCATTATACACGAAAGACTGTGACTGAGTGGATTATACTTTTCCTGAAAGCAATATGCGCATAAACAAATCTGTGTGCTCGCCGCATCCGATAAGCCAATTAAGTTTTGAAAGGCGAGTTCAACGAACTGTGCCCATATCAATGGGAGGACTTTATCAGTTCCTCAAACAGGAGATGTTTAAGGAACTGATAAGACAAGTAAAAAGTACCTTTGAGAAGTAGCCAACGAAGTGGCATCCGCTGTCATCGTTAACGGTCAACACGTAGAACAAAAATAGCTCAACATCGTAGTATAAAGTTTTGTGATCGAGAAAGAGTTTCGATAATAAGCAAACATTCTGACAATATAATAACGACAAGTTGCCATCTACCTGAAGAGAAGGTATACAAGTGAAAAGAGTGAACCACAGTCAAACGAAACAACTTAGGAGGCATATCGATCGAGCTGGTATGTTATGCGCCTTCATTCACCTCACCTAATCGTCAAGCGTCACAAACCGTTCAGCAAATAATAAACGCGCAAAGCAACGTCTCCATCTATGAATGAACCCAACCAATCGCATTTATGTTTTAATTAACCCGACTACTTGCACGTAACTTTTGCCGAAGTTCGTTTCTTTCTTAATAATCCGACAGATAAAATGGATGAAAACTTCTTTAGTTTCGAAATCCGAATAACTTCTTTCAAATTGATGAACAGAGATGGGGAGCGTTACAAGCCCAGACCGCAGTATACATTATATCCTCCAATTCCGTTACTGCAGTTTCAATGGTTCTGAGCTGAAATTAGCGAAAAGACAAGGGAACAATCATATGGATATACCTCGCAATTACGCCCTTTCGCAAAAAGAACTCTTAGATATGCACACGAAGGCCTTATTCGCATCTTTTCAGAACACATCGTCTGCTTGGATCATAAGGAAGTGTTATATTTCAAAAGATACCTCGAAAACTGAGAGACTGTCGTTGCGATAGATTTCCCTTCCAGGCGGATGACGCAGATCGCATTTTAGCTGAAAACAAAAAATTAGTTTACTCTTAGAAACTATAACTGATAACACATCTCCATTAGTGCTCAGATACGACTAGTCAAAATCATCCCATTAACCCTACCTTTCGCTTCTTCGAATTGAACCTCTTTTAGCAGTTATCTTCAGCAGGAAGCCAACTGCCACATAAGGAAATCCCTTAGAATAACCTGCTTCAGTGTACAGAATATCATATCTCTAAAAGTTTGACGTCGCTCGCAAAACAAAAACCGATTGAAAAAAACTCTAACCTATTTCCAAGCAACTCAGCCGTATTACAGCAGTTATTAGCAAAACCAAAGTAGACTAAGAAAAAGAATTTCGTAATACAATCTTTGCCTATCGTTTTCTGAAATAAAATATTAAAAGGTATCTTAAGAACACAACATCGGAAGATGAAAAGTGAACACGTACCAAATGCGTTCGGCAAGCCATCATGCATCCCGTACATCGCAGGCAAAATTCGCACAAATGTAGTGTCGTGAGGCGTGAATATTCATCTGGATAGGGCGACGAATACCATGTTTGCATCTTGAATTTGCCGAAAACAATGTTCTTCAGACGATATGAGCCGGCACTTTCTCGCTTTTTACCATGCTTTCGTCGTTTTGATTGCATGTCGTTACTTTCTGTCACCTTCTGTAATCAGCCGAATTCAGTCACTAAAGACATTCACTCTAAGCGTATTTCATGAGCATTAAAGGTGCAATAATGTAGTCGAACGCTTCACACACAAATATCTAGGCAGTGAGGTAGATATGATTTATTGCACTTCGTTGTCGACATTACAATGTGCTTTAAAACTTCCTTCACATATCAACACCATTTGGCCATTTCAAAGACGAAGTAAATAATCGGAAATTCTGCAACTCTCAGTTATTCAGTCCATATCTTTGGTTACAAATTGCAAATCTTAATGCCTCCTCCGAGTATCTCTGAACGACAATCGAAATCTGGGTGGGCATCACTCTTGAAGCACACAGCAATGACCGCATCGAGGTTTACTTCGACGCATATAGCTGTCTCAGTGAAAGCTCGTCCATACCTTTCTACCACTGGAGACTGCGCTCGCATACATCTCTAAATCCGATTCAGTTGCCTCAATAGCACTTCCGTAAGCAAGCGTTTCCGAATGCCTCATTTTGGAGGGAGATGCTACTCTTCTTGTTGGTGCCAGACTTTTCCTGAATATTTTGTATAGTATCGACAAACTGTATTGATGGGGAATTGAAAAGAACGCCATGAAAAAAAAGTACAAATATCCATAAAAACAAAAATAATGGCAGTAAGTATGAAAGATTTTGAAGAAAGAGTAGCAATTTCAAAGCTGTTAATTTAAAAAGCCCACCGGAAGCTCAATTCACACTTCACACTTTTGTTTGAAGAGGAGACAAACATGCTAAAATCAAAAAAATAAAACTGCAGATGAAATGCTCATCAAACATTCTCTTAACGGATCTAACTCTCAAACAGTTGACTCTAATGCAACCTCNGCTCATCAAACATTCTCTTAACGGATCTAACTCTCAAACAGTTGACTCTAATGCAACCTCACCGCAACAACAATCACATCTCCGAAACAGCTCAAAAAAGATCCCACCATACCCAACAATGCCGACTCATTCAGTTTTTTTCAATATCTGCAATTCCCCTTAGACAAACATATGCAACACTTCATAACAGTCATCCACAACACCCTTGAAGCCCATGAAATATAGCTGTTCGGCAATAACAGAGTGAAGGACCACCTGGTATTTCCCTTTTCGGTTGAAGCACAACAGCAGAAGCCAAGCCCAATTCAGCTTTGATTTATTCTGGGATCCTATCAGGAAGAATAAAATTCATTACTGTAAAGAAAAAGAAAGAAGATGAAATCAACTTTGTTTTTGCATTTGAATGTGCCATCACGAGATGTTGAGCTCGTCGTACACCTCAAACGCCGTGCACGAGTTTTGTCCTGAAACCAATGGAACCTTAAACCTAAACTTGTTACAGCTTAAGCGTTTTTTTAACGGCTGAAATACATTACGCCATATTATCAGTCGGTTTTCGTCGAAGAACGTTTACATTCTTATTTTATATTATCTCTAATCCATAGGTAAAAATTGCAGATAAGCTGACTTCTATAAAAAGAACATCTAAACCTTACACGCGGATAAAAGTGTCTGAATGTTTGACTGTAAAACTACAAAACTTGCATTTCTTCATTGCAGTCATATGAAACCATTTCGAAATGTTTTCAAATTTAATATTGGGTAAATTTATAGTTCAACTGGGAAACGATATCGAGTCAAAAAAAGTTGTTCTATAGAAGTGATAGAGTGCATAGAACACTTCAAATCTTTGAGGTGATGGAGCATTAAATTGCAAGAAATATCGCATGTTGAGCAGCGCGCCCCTCCTTCCTTAATGCAGCACAATGAATTCCCTCCCTTCTTTCAACATCAACTTTTTCGTCGCATACTGAAACAGCAAATTAGCGTTATCCTCAATTTTTTGCCGTTATTCACCAACCCCCAAACAAAAAAGACAGAAATATATTTTCCAGCTATCCCATAGTCTCGCCCATCAAAACCATCGGTAAACGACTGTACCAGATCTATTTTACAATCTAAGATGGGAAATTCAGATATCTGAGTGGTGAATACTGACACTATTTGTCTGTGACAACCATCATATCTCTTTTATAAACCAGCAGTGAACTGAATAAAGCGTTCAGTATTTTTACATGTATGACAAACGAGTATTTCGCCTTGTGTGCCCAAATGTAGCGAAGATAAGATCCGACAAACATGTGCTATCTGAGATGCTTTTTAATTATTCCTAACTACATCCTATCTCTCTCCCTCTAGAACTACAGCAGTCCTCACAAATTCTGAACAGCACAGCTCCTTCTCCTCTTTGTATTTACCCAAATCCCACAAGAATATTCCACTTTGGTTAATTGTAAGTCCTATAAGCTTCGAAGTTTATGAAGGTGAAAATATATAGGTATGCGCATATATCGTCTATATATGGGGAAAGTCGCTGCGAAACAGTTGGAAAACTTTATGTTTTTAATGAGAAGGCTAATCCGACTTTAAATCAAAACATGCTATCTGAAAATTCGTTTCACTGCGTCTAACCACCAATGCCATAGTCAAAACGGATTTTCTCTATTTATTAAGCAATGCTCACAAGATGAAGGTGGCGAGTAGGGCCATATTTAACAAAGAAATTGAGACAAATGAGATTAACGAGGACTATGGCCGATGAAAATTCCGAAAACTGCTAATACGAAGAGTATTTATAGGCTAGCAGGTTACGAGGCAATGCAGGGGTATCGGCTGATTGCGTGACGATCCATCCATTCGCCGATGTCGAGTTCCATACTCGACTTTTTAGCAATTAAAATTTGCGTTTGACGTTCGGGTTGCCTAATAGCCGCGGCTTGTCTTTCCACACTTAGTCGGGATTCTCACTGAGTCGTCATCCAGTGACCTATTGGGAGCCCTCCCACCATGGTAGGACGCGAAGAGCATGACGCTCCGCTGGTATCGACCACGAACCAGCTGCCT
>JAAVTS010004944.1:0-10963 GCA_022845575.1 Baylisascaris ailuri
TAAAATCAGCATTTTCCTAAATCATTACAGAAATTTGCTGCAAATTCATTGCGGCTTTCAAAATTTTCAAAATTTTCGGCAAAAATTATCGCAGTATTGAAACGTTTCAAGAGGAAACCATCGAATATATTCTCATTCGTTTAGGCTTGTTGGAAATTCTCTGAGAAAAGAAAGTTACTGCTGCTATAGATATGAAACATAGATTCTCAATTCCCCTCTGTAAAAATCAATCATTCATTTAGCTGATGTAGTATAGTCACCTGCTTACTGATATACGTTTTCTTGAACAATAAAACATAAAGTTTATGGAAGTGGTGGCATTGAATTCAATTAGCATTGCATACTTAAGCAATGTGATGCATATGGCCGCCATTTCTGCAATCTCATACTCGACAAAGCATAGCATATTCTTTTGCTCACAACTTTTGTTCTCTCATCGACAAAATGTGTAGCTTGAGCTCAAGCTCATAGTATCCTTCGTTGTATTCCAACGCTAACGGTTCATCTGAGGCATGGCAGGCATGGGACATACTCTAAATGTCACTTGAAAAGTTGTGCCACTGGAGTGGAATGGAGTGAAAGGAAGGAGCGAGAAAGCAAATCTGAATAATCCGTGTCAGAAGCATGGACCCATATAGGAATCATTTAATAGTGGATAAGCTCTATACGCTGTTGTTTTTTGTAAAAATACTCTAAGTAATGGATATCAATCCTAAAGGCGAAAATTTAATGCAAAATTCACAAAATTACCCAATTTTAATAGTTGAGAATCTGCCCAACATATTTGGCGCTAAGAATTTGTTATATTTCGAACACTTAAATAACATAATTAACTCAATTATCGTAACTAAAAAAATTTTATTCATTTATGGCGAAAAAGATACATAATTTAATTATCCTTTCATATATTTTAGTGGTGTAGTGCAAGCAATCACCTTAGAAGATGAACTCCTTCGCTATTTCTATCGTTGAATGTTTGAACATTAAATTACAACGATTGTGTGATCGTTTATTTTAGCTTGCTATTTTCGTTTTTGAAAAAAAAAAAACAAGCAGAAAAATTCTAAATTTCACAAGTAAATCTATCATAAATTCTACAAGAGATCTTTATTCATCGAAATAAATAGTATAAAACCTATACTTTAAATTTTATATTATTAGTGAAATTAGCTAATATTAGCTGTTCATTTCACTTTTAACCAATAATTAATAAGTGTTCCTTTATGTATTCAAGTAGATATTACTGTTTAGAAAAAAAATCGACGAGATTTAAAACTTTTTAGAAATTTTCTCGAAATTTTTGACTATTATTTAACTTCTAAACAAAAAAAGTAACATTTATTAACTGCTGACAGAAGAGGAAATGAAACGTTTCCAATTCGCTATCTCAAAAAAAAAACCAATTCTTTGAGAGGCTCGATTCATTGAGTGGCATTTCTCATCACT
Source organism: Baylisascaris ailuri (assembly GCA_022845575.1). NCBI lineage: Eukaryota > Metazoa > Nematoda > Chromadorea > Rhabditida > Ascarididae > Baylisascaris > Baylisascaris ailuri. The sequence goes on from JAAVTS010004944.1 coordinate 1,447, forward strand.
CACTATCAATGATGTATAAATTGTTCAGCAACCATTTCTATTATCACTAAATTACTCTGAAATATATTTGCATATTTATATAGTAATATTCCATAGTATATTTTTTATGCATTTTGCACATCTTTTCGTTGTTTTAATTTATAGTAATAATTGAATATTTAAATGGTATTCTTAATCAAATGATGTTCATTAAATGCATCCGAAATTTATGTCATATTTTAGCAATATATAAACTTTTTACTAGTAAATATTTCAATCATATAACGCATTTATTTTCTATGGAATTTTATGAATAATTTTCGAAAAAAAAAATTTTTTTTGTGAATAATTTTTTTTCTTCTAATATAGATGGATATAACGACACGAAATGTTGGTGGTATTACATTTCTTTTTATGACAATAGTGGGCATTTCTGCTAATTCTTTATTGATGATAATATTCATTATTGGTCGACAATATTTTAATTCAAATTTTTTCTATCTATTATCATATCAACTTGCTATATGTGATTTCCTCATCTATATTCCACAATTAACACTTACTATACCAGCGTGTTTTCTCAGCGTTGAAACTTTTACAGGTAAGTTTATCTAATAATCTTTTTATTCAAATCTATAAAGTATTAATCATTTAGTAAAATCTATTTCATTTACAATTAAAGCTACCCTTTTAGGGAAAGAAGAATGATATGCGGAAGGATTGAGGTGGTTTGAGGGGAAGGGAAGAACTCGAGTTGCATATTCTTTCTATCGTTTTGGTGATGAGAAATCCGAATAGGACTGTTCAAAAATAAAAAATTAATATACTTTTATCACCTTCTCTTGCCGTTTTTGAAGTGAATGTCGCTCATTTCCCCATAGGAACTCGTCCTATTTTTTTACCCATTACTTTTCCATCTTGCGTATTCAGAGCTCTTGTCCCTCCCTCTCATCGTTCACTTTTTACTTGATTCTAATTCAAAGTCCCATATAAAGAATTACTCCCTCCTATGAAAGTTTTTAAGGATGCCTATAACTTACCTCCGTTTATGAATCATAATATTCGTCGGTTCTATTAGGCGGCTACAAATCAAATTAGGCCAGGAAAAACCACAGAGATCCGATCTGATATTTAAAGATTTCGATGCAAAATTGAGATCTTCACATGTCAGATTTGAATGAGTTCAATCAAAACCAGGTTATTAGCCTCAGGTAGCATAGTGCAAAAATAAAAAGGATTGACTGAACTCGTTTGATGCTCCTACTCACATTTACCATTCAATTGCGTCAACTAGTTCCTGACCACACTAATTATAATGTATAGAAATTTTTGCGCATAAATAACTGCCCAATAATCGTATTTGGCCTGGTAAACAGAAGCGAACTTCTGCGGCCCGATTCTGTATTAGTTTCAACTCCCGTGAGACATCAAATTTTAACTGTTCAATGTGATCTCAAAATTAAATAAAATCTAAGCTAAGAGTTATTAAATTAATAAATGATCAGATACCGTATTTGTTTAGAAGTATAAATTCGTAATTAACAAATAAGGATAATATTTTGCAGCCTATCAATCAACGATGGTATTCAAATTATTTGCATGTTGTGATACAATTGGTTTCTATGGCACACTTCATTTTACATTTATAATGGCGCTTAGTCGATTTATTGTAATCGCATATAAACAATTCTACAATCTTTTCCAAAAATCTAAAGGAATTATTATTATTGCGATCACATGGAGTTTCACGATCGGTAAATTTTTACTTCTCTATGAACAATACTTCTCGCGGATGATAGATAAGCACAAGTTGAAAAAAGATGATCCTTGTTTCTACATTGCTGCCACTTCCTCTCTCTCTCTCCTTTCAGTCTCTTTCATTTCCGAAAATTTTCCACCAATGAGCATATTTATATGAACGGAATCCTCCCTTTTCTCTCTCTAACTCTTTTCCTGTCTCTCTTTCTTGCTCCTCCTCTCTCTGGTTTTTAATGAAATCTCTTGTAAGCTCTTTAGTGACAGCTAAGCACACGTTACCCATTGTACGTGTTCCTTGATCCTGGTTTCGGTGGATTAGCAATACCGATCTAGTATGGATACATGATCGAGTTAGAGACAGCGACAGCAGAATTTAAAAAATGCTCTGTTTCAGTAATGGATCTCAGCCATCGAAGTATATCTATTATAAAAATTGTTCTTCATTCTTAAGTTATATTTCATTGTTCTGTCTCTACTACTAACATGAATTTGTCTTCTTTCATATTAGTATTGTGATTATTCCAGAATTTAATAGAGAGTTCATTTTTCGTCTATTTGAATATCAATAATATTTGAATTTGAATATTAAAATTGCTTACATTATTCAAAGAACAGATTTACAGATGCTTTCTAAGATAATCGTTAAATTAAACATGTGCATTGTTTGTTCTCATAGTTCGCCTCACTTCCGTTCTCCCATCTCCCAACTCTCGTCTTCCCACCACCTCGTCTTCTTCCCACCCCTCCCTCAAATTGTCCTAAAAAACATCGGTAAAAAGTGGATGAGCAATCATTTTCTCTTGATTTGAATGAAAAATTAAACAACAAAAGAACTCATCCAATAAGGAATAATAATTAAAATTATAAATCAACCATAACCAATTGATGCGACAACCAAAATGATAATTGATAAAAACAATAATAACAAATATAATGGAAATTATTTTTTCAGTAATCTTTATAGTAGAACAAAATTTATGCCCGAAAAATTTCAACTTTGTTGGTTTATTCTTATTCAAAGATTGCTCTGCGGCAGGCACATTTCGATCCCCATATTTAAGGTTAGCTTTTTTTGCATTAAAAAATCCACTGGTCTATGAAATTTATTCATATTTCGATGAAACGATAAATAAGCTTTAAAGAATTCCAAACTCAAAAACGTTATAAATTGCAAAAAAGAATTGCAATCTCAAAAGCGTTATAAATTGCCAACTCAAAAGCGTTATAAATTGCAAATTCAAACGCGTTATTAATTGCAATGACAACCAAAATTTAAGGTTTAAATTTAAGCTACTCTTCAACATTTCACTCACTATTTAAGCATTAATCAACATTTAAATTATATATCTATATTTTTGGATTGCAATTGCTTGTATCATATTTATTTCATAACGCACCCCTTTTGCAATTAATAACGGTGCCTAAGAAATTGCTTCAAGGCTCATAGATATATATATATTTTCACATCCCTATTCCATAAGCCATTTTCATTGATTGCCTTATTGGGATTGAAAATATCCTACAAATTGTGCCGAATTACATTTTTCGTGATTTCAGTGATCAGTCAGCAATAATGCAAAATGCAATACCGCAAAATGCAATAATGCCAAATGCAAAGGCATGAACGTGGAAAACCATTGCATATCTTGCATAGATTGAAAACTTGCAAAGTAGATTATTTTCATTTGTCCACTTTTGCAAATAAAAACTATTTTCAGGTTTACATACGCATGGACAATTGCACTTCCATCGCTTATGTTCTTCATTTATGTTGCAGTTTTTTTGGAAATTAGAAAAATGAAAAACGTTTTTATCATTAGCAATTCCACAACGACTGATTCACGATTCACTAATGGTGAGTTTCGATGAGGGAAGAAAAGTGTGTTTAAAAACGATTCGTTTTAATGACAGCCATGTGGCAGTAATAGTTCAACAATGGTGATAACCATCTTACAGTGATAATTTAATGATAGTGATAAACAAAATGCTTCTTGATCACTTGAAACTGAGCCAGACTAAAATAGTTGGCTGTAATATATGACGTCATTCAGGATTTTCGCTTCTGTTTTGTTGATTTCTCTTTTATGCAAATCCCATATTTGCATATTCTTTTTTTGCGGGTAATTAGTCTTAAACGTTAAAGAAAAAAAAATTCGTTTATTTAGTATTTAAGAGTCCTTTTCTCTCGATGAATGGCTATGAGGTTTGCAACGATCAACTCAAGAAGCAATTAGATATTGAATGAATAACATAAATCATCGCTTCTACCTCTATATAAGTGATTATTTAATGTATACACAATCCACTAAAATCAAGGATTTTATTTTTATTTTAGTTTTTTCTTAGTTTTATTTTAGATTTTAGTTTAAAAAAAACTATAGATTTTAGTTTTTCTTTTCACAAGTTCTAGTTTCATAGCTAAAATTATTCCATTTTTTAAGCTTTTCTTATAGCTTTAGCTTATAGCTTTATCTTACTTTATAGCTAAAATTATCTAATAGCTAAACCATAAACTTTTTTTTTTTAGGAACTGCAACGAAGTTGCAAATAAAACGAACAAATAAAAGGTTTGAAAAGAATTTTCACTATAAGCAATTTTAACTTAATTTCATTTATCCTATAGGAATTAATTCATTTGCGATGGGATGATAAAGCGAAAATTCCCCTTTCCTCCCTCTTTTGTCTCTCAAAATTTAATCACTCATCAAAAAATTCTCGAAAAAATATTCGACGACTTATAAATTCTATAGTAATTTTATATCAACAGATTCAGCACTAGATGTTTGTACCATAGTGAAGATAAAATTCTACAAAAATTTTATAAAAACAAAATGAGCAATAAATCGATCAATATTTTACTAGCATTAAAATATACTATCGTTATCCTCTAAGTCGACATTTTTTTGAAGAAAAAGATGCATTAAAAATCTAAAATCCTCATATTTTATGAAAATATTTAATATTGTAGACTATCCGTTGTTGTATATTTTAATGATATTTGCAAATACTTCATCATCAACAATTCAATTGCAAATACTCTTTGCTACTTTTTTAAATAATCAAATCGAAGACTTTTTTGATTATAAGAAATACGACATATTGCTAGCATCTATTAATTCCTAAATGCGAATACACATAAGATATTTTGAAAACAGTTGGGAACTTATATAGATGAATATTGAAGCTAATTAGAGAATAATCACTGAGGTTATCAACTATCGAAGCAATGACTCCTCATTCTTTTCAAATTCATGGCTTTTTGCTTTTTAAGTAGTCCTCTACCATTGGGAATTATAGTTATAATAAACACCCACTTTTGGACATGGTTTCTATTCAACAAGAATTATGAAATTTATTGCGTTACTATATTTTGAGAAAAATGAGAAAACCTACATAAGCCATCCTAAAAAAAACTGTTGCAAGCATCTTGTAAAAAAACTGTAAAACTGTAAAACTGTAAACTGTGAAAACTGTAAGAAAAAAGACTATAAAAAATCAAATACAGGTGACATATAGGTGATTCTTGTATGCTCCAGCAGGTGCTCATAAGAACCTATATGCGATTCTTCTGAAGCAAAAGATCTTCGAATGCCTGAAATACTTGTCAGGAAGATATTTAGGATAATTCTAGTGGAGTTTTCTGCTTTACTCAATACTTCAAATTTCTGAATAGCCATCTCAACGTTCTCTTTTCACTGTCTTCCCCCACATCCACCATTTCCACATAGTCTCTTTTCCTTGCTTCCTCAACCCCACCCACCTCTTGCAACAATAATAGATTTATTATTTCTTTGTAAGAAAGAAATAATGAAAAACTCTTCAAACTCACTTCTATCACTTATAATATAATAGCAATTAATAATAATAAATAGGGCCGTCGATAATTTTATTGAGAAATGCCATATACCTACTATCATCGCTTATGAAGATGACGCTCAAAGACGATAGTTGCCATAAGAAAGGGTTAGGGAGGGGAGTGGGGAGGGGGGGGGGGGGGGGGGGGGGAGGNAAAGGAGTCACAGAGAGCCGCTGTTGGCGTAGTTTTATCAATACGAAAGGAGGATCGTAATTGTTCTGAATAAAAGCCTAATGGATACAACACTGCAGGCGAATACTCTCGAACGAATATAATCTGATAGTACAAGCAGCAATAATCTGTGCCATCCTACAATGTGAGACTATCGTCTTTTTTGTGCTACCAGTTGTTGCGATGATGTTACCCGCACATGTGGGAATATGGCTGAACATTCTACAAAATTGTTGCATTATTGCCAATAACTCAACTCAACCATTCGTCTATTTCACGTTCAATGAAGAAATACGCAAACGACTTCGTCGTATTTTCAAATAACGATAAATTGTTATTATTGTTTTCCCAATATTTTGGGACGGGAATTATTTTCCCATCGAAGAAAGAAGCATCGACAATCGAAGGAAACATCATTCTCATCCTAAATGCATCGTTTCTTTCGAATATCAACAGATATATCCAGTATCAAATTTGTATATAATAAAATTTATTATTGGTTTCAGATGCATTTACGCCTCGGAATGAAACATTCCCATGGGAAGTAATCGACATTTGAGAATATGAAACACTAACGCTTATGACTGAAAAAAAAGGAAATATCTAAGCACCTTTATTTACTATTTTACTGTTTCCAGTGTTACGGCAGGCAAAGAAAAATTGCCCGACAAAGAGATATCGAAGAAATAAGTGTGAACGGGTATTTATATCTTATTTCATCAAGGTTGGAACTCTTTGAAATGTCACCTTTATATTGAAGGCTCTTAAAATTCAAATTTACTAAAGAATTCTGCCCGTCGACCATAGACAAATTGCTGAAACTTGACGAACTAAACATGAGTACCTTATAAGTACCGCAAATGAAAAAAAAATCGTTTATTCCGCATGAAAGAGTAAACAACAACAAATTTGTCATATGTACATATTAAAACAAATCACAAGTTGCGTTCACACAGGACCCGATGATGCGTAAGTGGGAGATGGGAAATGAAACATGAGAATGAAAAGTTATAAATCCAAAAATTATAAGTTATAAAGTTATAAATTCACTAATATTCACTCATCTCAGCAACGATTTGTCTGGAAAACACAACAACAACAAATTTCAACTAGGTGGGGGAATCTTACACCAGGATTCGACTAATATCTACTTGTGTGCCTTCGCATCCTCTCTCTTGAATCAGATGGTTAAACGCACGGCCACATCACTTCTTTAACCAATCCACCGACGGCACCCATGGTTTTTTCCCCTACTCTTTCTTCCTTCCCAACATATAAATCCGAACCTCAATAATAAGTAGTCAGTAGAAGTAACAATGCAAATCAACAATTTACTTAAGAATAACATCCAACTATATCGGGATCCGAAGAAGTAGAAAACTCACCTAGATTCATAGAGGTGGCAGTTGAAGGATCATTTCCTTGTCATATGTATGACTATCCAGACTCTTGCCACTCGATCAATAGACATTCCTTCTTATGATAACTTAGTTTGAAAAATTATGATCACTTCACAAAAGAACCCTTCCTGCTAATCAGTCGAAAGAGACCCTTTCTCTTCTATCCTAGCAAGATTCCTTTCTATCCGCCATCCCTTGATTAATAACTTCAGCAATCACCAATTACGACACCTACCTCCGTAAGCACCGCACCTGTAAATCCTCTCCTGTGACTCAACGACGAAAGCATCCCGCACTTAACGCATCATTAAAAATGGACACAGAGATTAGTCAACAACAGGAGTTTGCACTTTAACGAATGTGGCTGACGGTGAAAAGTAGGTAGTAGAGGACGATCCGAAACGCTCCGTTTTGATAGTCGGGTTGACGATCTCGATGCCCTGTACGGGTGTGAACGTGACGCTCGATGCAGTTCCCGACGCCTTTGAACGCACCGATGTCAATCCGCCCATCGCCCTCTGCCTATCCACTGCCTTCTGCAGTTTCTGCGACATTCTGTAATCAGTATTATTACCATAACAGCGGAAATTTTACCACTGTGAAATAAAAAAAAAATTTACCACTTTACGGGTAAATGCCATAAACTTGCAAAGATTGACAATGGATGTACTGGAAAAAGGAAAAGAAAGAACTATGAAAAGTGCAACGAAAACCAACACGTTCCGTTGCCGCAACCAGTAAACCTCGCAAGAAAGGCGAAGAAATGATTCTGAGGAAAAGAGATGGGAAAAATGGGGAACGATGAAGGAAAGAATAACACCTCTGAGCAAATTAACCAGAATCAATGCTAAATCGTAATGACCAAAGCAGTTGCAGCGTTTCAAATTAAAGACCTTATTTAGTCGAGTGTCTTTCACATCCTATAAACGAAAAAGAATGATTTAAACTGACGGTAAAATACAACCACAAAAATAGGTATAAAAGTTATAACATTGTAAAGTTGAAAAATATTCATTAAAACTTTGAGATGTAATCTAAAATTCAAGTCCAATGATCTAAGAATCTCAAGTTACTAGCCTTGCACGGGTCTTCGGATCGATAGCAGCGCCTCGTATACGCCCACTGGATGATGGACCACTGCTCGCCTGACCTAATGAGAATCCAACGTTCTCCTGGATAACATCCTCGGACAGTTCACCAAAGTTCACGCGGTTCGCCTTACGCCTCATCTCGGTCATTCCCAATCGTTCCTTCATCTTCCGTACCCGACGTCCTCCTCGTTTCTTACTCGCCTACAATCTACTTTTTCTTCAACAAGTTTTTAAGGAAACATTCTATTTATATCTCATCCATAATATAGGATGCCTTTCCTGCAAAGTGATCCTTTATGAATCGTTCTCAACGAAGTCTCTTTTCTATCGAATAAGCCTGAATAAAGCATAACTTTCGTATTCTTCTTCCTCGACTAGTAAATCTGAAGTAACAAACAATCGAAGTTAAATTAGAGTAATCGGAGATCAAACCTCACACTGCAACCCTATTAAATAACAAATTGGCTCACGCTGTTTTCAAAACGATAGGTTTAATTCCACATTCATAATAAATCGTATTTTAAATGAAAAGAGAGAATCAGAGAATACGCATACCTTGTCGAGAGGCTTCGGGAGGGGTTTGACACTTTTAACGGGGGGTGGTTCAAGCATTTTCTCTATCTTATGTTTGACCTGTTCGAAAAGATTCTTCCCCAATGAGCCATCCGATGATTCGTGCAATGAGTCAACACGAGCCGCTAGTGTTGCCTTTNATCTTATGTTTGACCTGTTCGAAAAGATTCTTCCCCAATGAGCCATCCGATGATTCGTGCAATGAGTCAACACGAGCCGCTAGTGTTGCCTTTGCGGATAACAATCGTGCCACCTTCTGCCTTAAACCCCTCTTTTATATTAGAAGCCCTCAAAGCTTCGAATGGCAGCGAGCAACGTAACGCAATCTCATAAACCGCAGCCAAATACCTTCGGACTTTTTTGCAAAACATTATATGCAATGCAATAAATCTTTTAGATCACACCCTCCACTTCGTTAGACTACATCCTCTACTTTACCGAATGCCACAAGCTTTCCGGAAAGCTCCTTACCAGGCTACAGTTCATGATTGAATGTAAACTGCCCTGTTGATTCTCCATCATCTCTGTCTCCCCGTCGTTAACCCCTCATCCTCCTCCACCTCTGTTCTCATGCTTTCTTACAATATTCAATCCAACAAAAAGATTAAAGCAGCCTTTCGTAAGAAAGTCCTTTCTCAAAAACCTCAAGAAATCTTCAACTTCCAGGAAGCTTCATCGGCACTACAACA
>JAAVTS010004945.1:0-10957 GCA_022845575.1 Baylisascaris ailuri
TAGTTAGAAACATCGGAAGCCTGTGGTGTCAGAATGACAGGTTGTGTAGATTCAGCTATATCATTTCAGCATGTTATTGCTCCTTCTTCTATATGTTTCATGTGCACGCGGCTTTTGATGTCGCTCTGGTCTGTGTAGTTTTGCTACACGCTCATTCTATATGTTGGACATTAACTTTCTCTCTAGGCGAGCAAAAAAGTAAGCAGTCCTTGCTGCCAGCCGCAAATGAATTATCAGCCCGCTTCCTCCATTCTATGGACCAAATGATCTTTTGGATACTAAGCAACGTTAAAAAAGTAGGATCCCCTGCACGACAAAGTCTGCAAAGGAAACCAAAAATAAATTTTTTCTTCTCAGCTCGATTTTGGTGCTCCATGCAAGAGGATAGAGCAATATAAATTCGCTGAACCCCTCATCCGTGATATGTCAGCAATAACAGCGATAGCCTCGTTCACCTACAAGGAACTTGATCGCACATTTAGTTGACAATTTTTATAAAAATTGATGCTCCTTAGCTTCATATCACGACGCAACAATAAATGTCACTTGCAACGTCAATAACGAATTCTTTGACTGCAAATAAACGTCCTCAAACTTCATTCACGACGGACCTCCAGTCTTTAAGAATCTCATCTGAAAACTCTTTCAGAGGAATGCGCGCCTCCTAACTGCCTACCCCTACTCTCTTTCTAGCTCATTATTTCACTGCTACTCTCTTTCTAGCTCATTATGTCACTGATACATTGCAAAACCTTGTCTATAAGGCCTGCAATCTATAAGTTTCCTATTCTTTGGAAGAAGGAAAGGATGCACAATTGGACATGAAATTTTTTGAATCCTCTCACAATGTTTACGAGACACAAGAACAGCTCAGGTGTACTGCAGTAAGTGATGAGAAATGGTCAAAAAGAAATGTAAACTGCCCCGATGTAACGGGAGGATGTGTGACCGGTAGGAGAAAAACGGTGGAAGTGGAGGCATATATTCTAATGCATTACTTCTTGGGTTCATCGAAGTGTTTCCCATTTCGATACTCTGCCTACACTATAGGTCTATATTCGACCAAAACCTTGAATATGGCTTAAAAAGTTCACAAAAGAGTGCTGCATCCAACAGCCGGGACTAAATCAGAGCAATGTCCCTCCACCAAACCACCTGAACCCATAACATATCTCAAGATAACAACAGTGATGCGTTGCTTGTCCATGTGTTGATCAGTAGGATGCACGCTTCCCAGACTATCCCAACGCCGTTAGCTTCAAATCATCACAGCAGCCGGTTTACGCCACCTACTCAATTCAGCACGCTTCATTCTATCCCCTCTTCTGAGACGAAACTGCTGACTGATGGAAGCTGTCATAACTGTTCGCGTTCGCACAATCACCAAATGGCAACGAAATTTTCCCTCGAAACATTATAAAAAAAGGTGTAAAATGCGTTTCAAAAGCAAACCGACCTGCGTAATGCTACATTCCGAATCACTGCACTTTCTTTTGTGGTGCTTTTTTTCGCTTCCCGAATCGATCAGCTGCAGTCCTAAAAATAAAAATAATCAAAAAAGGCTACCAATAATTGGGCATGATCGACTCAAAGATAAATCAAGCCATCTCAACTGAAAAAAAAAACCTCGGGGTGATGGCTTTTCTCCCATCCATTATGCCCACTAAACTAGTAGTGACCACGACTAACTTTAGTACTAAGAAATTCAAAAGCCATGTACGCTTCACGTTTTTATTCAGGCCGATTCCAAAACCATGAAGTTCGCGTTAGCTAACGATAAGAGGCATCTGGAAATGATAGTAGGGTATTATGCGGAATCGCTCTGCGGCTGCCTTAGACGGAAATCTTTTCATTCCACCAATTTGTGGAAAATGCCTCGTGATTGTGTAAGCCTTTTAGCTAACAATGAAAAAAAATTGCTTAGACCGTATGCAGTTTATGAAAACAACCTTGTACTCTACAAAAAGAAAACTCAAGGCGGCCAACCTGAGTGCACGAAATTGAGTACTTTCGGGAAATCCCAGCTGGCTGCAACTTCCAAGTAAGATGGCAGCCGCGTCGTGTTCACCAACCTGTCAGAGAACAGTTCACGCATCACCACTGCGCTTACTTGACGCTGCTCACTTAGTGCACTCCCCAGGGCCATTATGGAGTCGAACATTGAGCTATTCTGGAAGACGTAGTATCTTTGAGCACAGTTTCAACACTCTGATTCACTTCTAGGCAAAAAGTGTGTAGTGAAGAACGCTCCTGTGTTCGCCATGAACTAAAAGCCTCATGCATAGCACGCAAATTTCAAATGAAAAATTAGTCCGATGACCGCAATGGGTTAGCATCATGTCGTATACACTAAAAGCGAGCAGCGTATACCTCACAGGCAAACTGGAATACAAGAGAACTTGAGAACATTTACAGACAGCTGCACACTATCATTGTATAAGCGGATGCTACATTGCTGCTGAAAATGGGCAAGAGGATGCCAAAGTGTGAGTGGTATTGAATAAGTCGATGCTGAAGTACTAATGAAACAGTCTACCTCTCTTCCACCTGCCATGTTAGGAATTTAAGCAACGATTTATTTTCGTATATTTGGAAACGTTCTAAACTGTTCATGGAACCAGTGATGAAAGCATATCTTCCTGAAGGACATCTTCATACATGCACAGCAAAATGATACCTAACGGAACAGGGTGCTTTATTTCATTCCCATTTACTTCCCCTAACGGGTCTACCAGTGGCTAAGGAGTTTCGACCACGAACTTGTCAGTTTCAGCAAATACTTGAAGAGATTGCATCAAATTGGCAAACCTTGAAAGAATCGAAAAGCAGCTTGAAGAGTTTTGAAAGGATGTTCATCGTACGCCTTCGTTCCGTTAGAGTGTGTACGGATTCGACGTTAACGCTGAGGAGCTGCTTTCGCAAAGGAATCCACATCACCACAATGCAGTCGAGAAGCAGCATGCAACTGTGCCACTGTTTTGCTCCTTCACTTTTGTCTTCTGCAAGCAACATCTTTCCATCATCACTTCAGTATCTCCACAGAAAACTAAAAAAGTAATATTAAACACTGAATGTACATTCTGGGAACTTAGACGAGCAGACTTTTCTCTCCCTCCGTTTTATTTTGGACACCCAACTGCATTAGGGTGGGGATCATACAGCTTCAACCGATGGCACCACTATAATAGGGCAACAGAATAACTTCACTGCCTCACTACTAGTTATATTCCAGCAATAATCACAACTGCTTCAACTACCTTCATCAGCGTCAACCACAACTGCTTCGTTGAGTGTCTTCGCCGAAACTGTGGCGTTACTCTCATTTAACGGAGCCGTCAATGTCCTCTGCGCATGATCCGAAATACGAAGCGCTTTATATATGGCGATAGCAAGCATCTGCACGTGCTCCACTGCAAATTCCTCATCAATTGGTTCAAGCACATACATTTTTTAATACTATCAATTTTTATACAGCATCAAATGAGCACTACGATGATTGAAAAACAAAAAGCATACAGTAAAACTGACAAGCCTCATCGATGGTGATTAATTTCGTGGCGACCATCAGATGATGGAATGCGAACGCCCCGAGTCGTGTTCTGCTGCCAAGATAGAGAATTCTCCTGATGCCTTCGTCTGGATGAACATTCGACGGTTTGAACGATCGCAGCAAAAGCTTTGTTATCTAAAGACAACTGCATCACACATATTACCGCAATCTCATCAAAGAACTATACAAAGCACAAAAAAACATACGCACAAAGAAATGGGAGGTTTGCATGCCTGAAACTTTGTTGTAACTGAAAGAAAACACTCTAACTGATGTCAAGATGTACTGTACTCATCGGCTACGATTTGTAGTTTCCTCTTCCCAAGGTTTTCTATCAATTTAAATTAAACTTTCTGTTGTAATTACTGTCTATATCGATATTTCTTGACTTCCCACCTTACCTGCCAATTTTTGCTCTTGTACCTCCGAACTTAGATGTGAATGACCATCAGCTCACCACTCTTGCTAACATTTTTCCGATCATCCGAGCTAGCGTTAAAAGCACGCGACACCCTGCAGATATTTTCTTATTTTCAACGTCGTATCTCAGTGCCGATGCTCCTCATCACGTCGAGACAACGCTTCCCACCAAAACAGTTCCCCGAAATACAAAGATTCTTTGCGCGTAATCGATATAATATATACACAACAAAAATATGAGGGGTAATCGCGACGAATTGATTCTCATATTTCTATATTACTTCCAAAAAAAGTTGCATAAGTGTAAGTATTTTTATACACTGAAAATTTGATTATCTCAATATTAACTGTACTTTCATTTCAAACCATCACAGCGGCATCTGTACACAGCTAATACATCACCAACACATTAAAAACCTCTTCGCTATATATCACCTCCTCGCTGCTCCCTCTGGATCACTCCCCTACTGGATTCCCTACTTCCTACAACTATCTTCGAAAAGAATTTGCGGCTTCTTTATCATTATTATCAGCGTTCTGTTTTGTTATAAACAGATCACAATATGGTATGAGGTAATGAAGTTTAATCTGATGACAATAATGTGCAGTATTGAACAAATCATTTGAAAGCTGATGCCGTTACCTAGGGAAACATATTAGAAATTATTTTTAAGCACATTTTACTAATGCTTACTCGACCATTTTTTGTAATTAAACGGAATTTAGGAAGTTTTGTTACGAGTACTACAGCGTGCATGAAATCAGTGTTTAGAGTCACCTGTAAAGCAGCCAAGCATTTGAAGCTACAAATTTTCACGTAGATATATGAAATTTGGACTTTTTGAAAGAGTTCCGAGCAAGTTAGTCACGTTCAGAAGCACCTCACTCTACTTTCCAAATTTCTTACGATACTTTCAAAGGAATGGTGATGGAGCTTATCCATGACGATCCATAATGAATCGTACTCCATTGCAAAAGAATTCGTTTGCGCTCTATTGCATAAACAGACAGTAAGGAACGACAGAGGAAATATCATTTATTTGCACGACACAACCTTCAGTTTTGACATGCCGCACTAAAATGCGTAGAACGGTACCTGCTTCTTGACGGACTCCGCCTCTTCCACTTCGAAGCAATCTAGAATTTCGTTCATATCGATAACGTCCCAAAACTGAAAACTCCTGAATTTAGCCACAATCCTATAAATAAAGACCTCTTTGGGAGCACTTTAACTGCAACCTTCGTCAAATGCACCGTGACGAGAACATACTGCCTGATTAGCAGTTATGGAAGTACACCAGGGTTATGGAAAATACAGTAGAGATTGTACGAAAAAAAGACCGAAAAGTACACCCCTAGCCGAAGGAGCAGCGGGAAGGTGGAAGAAGGCGACGATCGATGGTGGCCATCGACCTTGAACTAATTTTAGTGCTGCAAGTTGCTTGGTGCGGCCGTAGATTTGACCCGGATATGCGCCAAAACCTCTCTCTCAGTGCTTATATTTTCGAAATGGCTTCATTTATCAGCTATAGATAAAACTCAAAACGACGTTTTCATCTCTTTTTGACTGTAATCCTCCACAACTCATTTATATTACAAAATGAATCACTTTCTGAATTACTTCGCTTTCTCTAATAAGAAATATAAGAAGCATCATTACACTGTCATCACCGCTTCATACCTGACCCCATCCAAGAACTGGCATTCACTTTCGAAAACACGATCCTCCTCTCAAATTTTTTGTTGCAGTTAGTGCATCCGTGCTGCTATATTCTGCAAAAGCAAAACAGCACGCCTATTCATTACGTCAGATGGTGTCTCTCAAAACAACATACATGAATGAAGCGATGTCCTCCGAGCGCATTTAAAAGTTCGAACGCAGCCACTCGTACCCTCTCGGAGTTGTCATTGATTCCGCGCGGAATAAGACACTTCAACGCAAGTTCGAGTGCATTAATCGCCGATGGGCATGGCAATAAGAACTTTAGCGATTCATAGACCGCGATGCGTACCGCAACAACACTATCCTTCGATAAACGATCCACAAGCTAAAATTGCACACATCCTCCGCATCAACTCCGACACAAAACACCCTTCACTTATATGGGACTTCTGTAATATGTATACTTATTTATATCTATGTGTATGTTATCCTGTTAACCCAGCAGTTTCAATTCAGAAGACACTAAAGATACAGCTAGGGAACTTATTGCCAGACCATCAAGTGGGCATATTTTATTGTTTGACAACAATTTAAAAGGCTCTCAGTTTGACGAAAGCGTTTGAGAACGCACTCGATGAATCAGCATGTTTTGTTTTCGTTCTCGCTGAGGTTCGCTGCTACCACCTTCTAAGATTCATCTAAACACCAAAAGGTTCAAACGTATGGTCACGCTATGGAGCAAATAAACCGTCCTCTACAAGAACACATGTAGAGCCACATAGTATTGCACTTTATGACAGATGCTAGTTGCAATGCGGAGACGATACTTAGAATTGTTGAGAAACAAGCCTGTAGTTGAATGCATCGTGCAGAAACAAGCTTATCTGATGGAACTTCAACACCTCTCACTAATAATCTGCCGTGTAGCAATCCACCGCCCGATGGAACAGATCTGAAACTGAACCACATGAGAAAAAATTAACCGTTGAGAGAAGCTGCCTGATGTAGGCTGGTTCCAACGTGACCCAGAATGAGCCCAAGATCGACATTGCCGCCTTACACGCTTCGACACGAACACCATAGCTACAGTCCATGAGCAGCTCCAACAATGCCTCTCGCTGTCGATTTTCGAACTCGTCGCTCTGCTGAAATCATTACGACCCTAAGGTTTTTTCCTCTGTATAGTGTAAAAGAAGCCGAAGAGTTTTTTCTTTAGTTAGCTCTCTCAGCACCTTTCAGCTAGGACAATAATCAACGATAACTGGCTCCTTCTTGAATCACCAGTCTTTCTGGTAACCTTTTCAAGCGCCTCCAAAAGTTGCGGGCACACAGATGCACATAAGGGGGCAGATGAGACTGCGAACAGGCATCACCCAAACACTCAAACTCCAGTAAACTCAAAAGCACAAAATCAATCATTTTCGAGGTCCTTGATGCTTGAGAATCATCACTCAACCGCGCGTTGAAAAGTTCTGGCACAAGGAGCAAGTTAGGAGGAAGAGATAGCTGAGCGCTAGAATCAACATCTGCGGGTCCCGCACTCTGCTCGACGGTGGTACTTGATAACGCAGCCAAACCAAAGCTATTTTAAAGATGTAAGCTGAGCTGTTTTTCGAATTAGAAAATGCTTCACTCTAAATCGATTCACAACTGAAAATCTTCGTTCACCTTGATGACATATCTTCAAAACAACCCGCACGTAAACAGATTGAAAATCTTGCCTCCTTTTCTTCCAATCGCATTTAAATTCCGTTATTTACATTAACTGCTCAATACGTGACCATTTTCTCACTTTTGTAGGCGGGTTTTGCGGACGCCATTGCAGAATCAGCAATGCAATAAAGTGAGAAGTTCTGGTTAAACAACTCCGCCTTCGTATCAGTAAAGTGAAAGAAACGAAAATAACCATGAGAAATGATATTCTTTTATGGCTCCCCGCCTGTGCAAAAAAAAAAGAAGAAAAGAAAAGAAAACTGTTTCAAGTAAGTTGGGTATAAGTGAAGGGAAGATCAGAAAAACAAATAAAAGCGATTTGCGACTCATCGTTTTCGTATGTCTAACACTGTGATGCATCCCCTTCGTAAAGACAACGCATCAGTACAACTAGTCCACAAATTCGTACATACGAAATCCTTGTATACCTCAGTACCATGTCAAATAAGCGTAGCAACAATAAACACCACAATAACTTACAAAACTATCGCTGCTCACGATCGGATAGAACCTTCCCAGTAGGATGATCGCATTGATACGAACCCTCGCATTTCGTGCCTTAAAAACACATCAACCGATTAAAACAACTTCGCAGGTGTAGAAATTGTCGTGATGCCATTTCCCTGTTGCTGTGCCGAGAAGTGATTCCATTCTAATTCGATCTAGCTTAACCTGATTACCATTAATTCATGCAAAGCAATATTTTAATGCGTTTTACATGAGAAAAAAATTAGAAAATCGAGTTATTTAAAAGATCTTTGATCTGTGTGCCTAAATTGTGGGAAAAGTGAAAGTCATAATAATTTGTCAAGTGTACCTAGCTCAGAACACAATAAACAAACCTTAAGGGCCCTCCACAGGTTGGGCAGCATTATGTAGAAGATCAAGTCCTCGATCTGTTTGCACGTTCCCTTTCTAATAGGCTCCAGCGCCTAAAATACACCATAACAATAGTACTCGATGAATCACTTCTTCACTTCCGGTTCCGGCACAATGAAAGACACAAACATTTGAAAGACCTGTACGAACACAGGTCACACTGCTTTTATTGTTTGTATGCTCGCGTCATTTCTGGTGAGGAACTTCGTCATTGAGATTGCCAAATATCTTTTCGCATCTTCTGTAAGGTCGGCTGTTTGTGCAAACCGGCAGGTAAGAAGTCGCGTTACGGTCATCAAAAATTAGGGCATACACACCTGACACTACCATTAAGTAATCGCAATTCATAAAGAAGGTGACAAACAATGGCGAAATCTAGGGACTCCACGCTTCTCAAGTCGGAGCCACTGGGATCCTCATTCCCTATAAACAACTCGGATATCAACCTAAACGCATAGGTGAATATCGCTAAAGCATCGCCATACTTAATGGAATGTGCAAATGCTAAACACCATACAGATTTCTACTAGCATCACACACATCAGATGATTCAACAATGAGTGAAGTCGCACCATACTCGGAAATGAACACCAACACTCTCGATGACTCAAACGAGCAAATGTGATAAACCAATTTATGGGAAATCTTTCCTACAAACCCGCATAGATTCTATTTATTTGCAATCACCTGGACCAAGAAGTAAAAACTCGCTACAACATTCTGCAGGTAAGCTCTCATCTATGCGTTTCTTCCTCGTAATCCAACAAATATGCGTGTAATGAAGTCATCGCCATCAACAACTCTGCCATCATACATCGATCCCATTTATGAAATAAGTATAACGAACCGCAACAAAATTCCCAGCTATGGTGCCCTCTCCACACAGCGCGTAATAGACGACGTTTTGAAGCACTCCTACGACTTCCTGCCGTTCAGGCTCTTCCGCCTTCCTCCAAGCCCAAAACAACACTTCGCCGTAGTGCCCACACAGCTCTCTGCAAGAAAATCTAGCAAAATCATCGCCCCTGCTTGTTCCCTACCACCTAACCACAACTTTCAGTCTATTCTACTTCCTTACAGGAGAAAAAATTCGTCGTTGCGAAACCAGTTTTCTAAATTTTGGATTAAGTCGTTCAGCTGGTGTTGCATAATGCTGAGAGGTTCTTTAAATTTACTGCCGAAACGCAATAGCTGGGTACTGAAATCTTTGGAATGATCCAATATTGATCCTCAACTAAACGCCTGAATATTCATCACTGAGTTAGTCGCAACGAGCGCCGAAATTAGGCGATTACTTCAAAAGTGGCAATCCATATATAACCTGAAGATAGTGAAACAACAGTTCACCTCTCAACTTTGGGATTTCCAACGATACGCGTCACGAGGTTCCCAACTCTCTCAATCCCAATCTTCGGCATGAAAGACACAGCAAGCTTACGACCCTGCAAAATATTCTAAGATAAACAACGAAGTTACTCAGCCAATCACTTCATATCCAGATGTTGTTTCATATAAACGAATTCCACACTCATCAAATACACAAACGTACAAAATGAAGGGGAAGAATTCAAAGTGGATTATTAGTTATGAAAAAAGTACGGCGATAGACAATTCGCAACAATCTTACCCTTGTGATTTTATCATCTTCTAACATTACACGAACAATTACTATTGTGAAAATTTAGGATTTTAAAGTGCTCACGAAACATATGCATTAACGAAGGCAAATACGAACATTACAGTGTTTATATCCCACTTGCACATCGATGCTTCTATATAGATCCTCATTTGATCACCATGTGAAGTGTTAAGAACAATGCTCAAAAATACTTATTTTCGTTTTACAACATACCTCTGCTATGAATGTTCGAATGTCCACAATTTGCAACGAGCAAAGTTGTGAAAAACACTTCAAATTGAACGTACAAACCTCGAGCGAAGTAATAAAGTTCGGCTCTTTGATCGCTCGACACAACTCTTCCACCGAACACTCGTCTAGCAACTCATCGCACATCGAGTGTAGCTTCCTGATGAGCTTCTTCTAAACTTTTCATTGTTTAAGAGACATAACTCATTTAAAATAATTCACCAAATACAACAGAATGCAGACTGTAAAAAGATTTCAGACTCGTTCTCCCTTTTGAACCTATAAACGAGAAAAATATGCTGATGCAAGGAGTCCGGATCTGCCAGGAGAAACCCATCAGGTTTGGATTTGATGGTGAAGTTATGAGTGCTATTTAAAAATAGCAGAATGAATCCATCTTTGAGAAGCAGCGACTTATGGTATTCCGGAGCCGAACTTTTCAACCGCCCTTCCGGAATTATGATTCCTATCGGACGAAGCGCTTCGAGTCTCGGAATGGATCAGCACTCGTACCCCTCTATGGAGCAACCACTGAATTATTTGGCTCAGAGATGAACGATAACGGTTCTCCCGAAAGCAAATTCTCTCTAAAAAAAAAAAAGGATATTAAACTAAACAAGTCAGAGCTTGAAGGATTAAAAGGCAGCAAAAACGAGCCTGTCCTTTATCAGGTACAAGTGCTTTCGCTAGCATCTCGTGACAATCACCCAAGGGAACATCTGCATCGTTTTCAGCAGCTTCTGCGTCGTTGTTCTGATCCACGTTAACTCTGCTGCCACCGTTTTCCATACCGACCGCCTTAACGATTTGACAACTTATCTCGACAAGTTCGCTGAACGTATCTGCTAAGAAATACAAACAACAT
>JAAVTS010004947.1:0-10950 GCA_022845575.1 Baylisascaris ailuri
GTGTGTGTTTGTGTGTGTGCGTGTGGGGGTATGAGCGCATCCAGGTTACCCACACTCCCGAAAACAGCATGCAAGGCGACAATTCTACTTAGACACTCAAAACAAATTCGCACCAAGGTTCAACCTCGTTATTCATAATGTTGCTTTATAAAAATATAAGCAAGCAGCTAACTACGAAAAATATGTTTCAATTTGCAATTTTATAGGTTTTATTGTCATTGATATAAATATATCAAAATGTTAATAATAGTTATCGATCGAGTTGTATGTAAAATTCAAACAAACAAAAATCATCGTTCAATTTTCAAAAAGGTTCTTATCTGATTACATAAAAATTGATGCAAACATCACTTCAAAGTGGTCAATGACTAAAAATACGATCGCATGACGATGGTTAAAGGTCATTACGTTCGATTGCTGCACTCATTCCTATCTTATTGTAGCGAAAAAATATTTGTATTCCATCAATTACCCATTAAAGTTTAGCAATAATTTCAATGATTTTATGAGTATAAAAATATCGTTTATTTAATTCAAATCCACAACAAAACTTAAGATAATATTATTAATAAAGCTTGCATTAGTTGATAAAATCAAAGCCGCTATTTTACGCTTATTCAATTAAATAAATTTCTAAGAAGCAAAAATTTTAAATCTTCCTCAAGTTTTTTCCACTCTTGATAAATATGCAAAAAAAAAGAAAAGAAAGTTGTTAACTATGATGAACGAATTAAAATGAACGAAAAATAATCATCTCATCATCAAATTTCGATCGCTGGCTAACGATAGGAGGATATAGACGGAGGAAGAAAATCTTTTACTAATAATTTATGATGGATACTAATTCGATCGACTTCGATTAGTGGCTAATGAAGCAGTTTTTAGTCGATAGTCAGTAATTTGAATTTGTGTTTATGAAGGTAAAAACTGCCTCAAAATGAACTAATTTCAGTGTATTTGAATGGTTAATACAACACAATCAAACCAAAAAAACATTATTTGCTGAGCGTTCATCCATTGAGGATAAAATTTCCTCTAAAGTTATAAGCAGACAAAAAAATTTTTCGTTAATGAATTCTCATAGAAAATCTAAACAAATAATGTTTGCAAATGTTCCAGTCAATAGAGAATGAACAAAAACTTTTTAAAGAAATATTTCTAAGCTAAGCATATGCATTTTTATTTTATTTTACTTTAGTTTATTTTATTTCGCTTTATTTTATTTTTATTTTTATTTTTTAATTTTTTGAAATACAACCAAACCATATAAAACAAGACAAGTTCTCTAAAGAAATAGATAAAAGTCAGAAGAAAAAAAAAATATTTAACACTGAATATCTTCATCACAAACATTATACATCATAAATCATGCAACATCACAGCAATATTTTTGTGGAAAAAATAAAAAATAAAACCCAGAATTTTTATTACCAATACAATATTGAACCTCTTAAAAAGTCATATTCAATGATAACTTTTTGATTGTTAAAATAATATTCGATTTCTTAGGCGTGCTCAACATATGTGATAAATAATTCACTTAACAGATGTACATTATGCTCATCTGTTCTTCAAACTCATCTTTCAACGTCGCCTAATGGATGATTTGAAATATGTAGACATATTATTGTAGGTGAAATAAGTGAAATTAACTATTATAAAGTGAAATAAGTAAAAATTTCTACAATTGAGCAAAATTAATTACGCATAAATTAGAAAGTTGAGGCAATACATTCGCAATGTGAATTAAGTGAATTCAAAGTGAATATTCGAATTATATTTAAATTAATCAATAGAAACTCTTCTAAATAATACATTCATAAATGGCTGATAAAATAATGAAAAATTTGCATAAAAATTCTACATGAAATACGGAAAGAGGAATAACTAATATAGTTGGAAAAAAAAAAAGGTTTTCCGTTTGAAATTTCTTTTTCTTTTTTCTTTTTTTGCATTAGGCAAAAATTCGATAAACATGAATACTTTAAATCGCAAGCTATATAGATGCTTATAGGCAGACAAAATCATGTGATGCAAAAGATTGCATTTTTTTTAATGTAGAAGGGAAAAAAGAAAATGACGCCAAAATAAACATCAACTTCCCACCATAGCTCACCTTTTAATTAACAGTAATGAGAAAAGAAAATGAAACAGCGACCGAATTAAATTTGTGCATAGCAAATTGGTTATTATATCTCAGCATTCACAAAAAAAAAGAGATAAAAAATCCTTAAATATTTTCAAAAAGATTGAGTCGTTATTAAGAAGCATCTCCAGCAATATTTCACAAAATTAGCTCTTTCTAAACGAAATATAAACGCATAAAAAAACGATTAGGTGGCAAAGATTTTATAATAAATCACCCGATATTACATAACACTAACTCATTCGTTGTTATCTCGTTTTGTTTTCGGGTCAATAAAGAAGAGAAAAAAACTGATTCAAATAAGGAAAAAAAAAATTTTTTTTTGTAATACTAATCTAAAATTATTCATGAAACATACAACGATTATAGAAAAAATTCCATTTTATAAAATATTTTCACTTATTACTTCATCACATAAAAAGAAACAATCTATACCAAATAAAAAATCTATCCCAAATAAATCACAGCACTTTTATGAACCATAAAAAAATATCACTATTGTTTTGAAATAATATAAATTTAATGTAAAATAAAGCCTTAAGATGATATCTTAATATTGATGCTCATCGGCTGTGTTTTATTATCGAAACACTAATCAACTTACGTTTATATAGGCGTCATTTTCTCGAGATAACCATAAGAGGTGATAAAAAAAAAGAAAGAGGAAATCAAAAATCAATTTTAAAGCGATACATTAGTGTTCAATTAAAATATTATGTTATGCTTCATTGCAAGCAACCCTCTTCTTTACCTCCCTCTCTCCTCTCTAAGTTCTTCCGCTTGTGATTAAGAGAACATATTCATGCAGTGAGAAAAAAAAAAAATTACTAAGCGATAAACTGCAAAAATTTGAAAAAAATTTGCAGAAATTTGCATATTTTTTATACCTCTAATATTGAATAGTAATTTACATGTTCATTGTTGAAGTGATGTAATGCGATATATGCAAATGGCCACAATCCTATTTCAAAACGATCAATTGTACAGCGAGATCGCCTTTCACTTCGATTTTATTGACATTGTTCAGCAATACATCTCCACGATAGTTGAATTTAGCGAAATGTTGCCCATTTATTTCAATCTGAAAAAAAAAAGATTTATATTCCACTAGATGAGTGCAACCTCATAGAGCCATTTTACTGAAATATTATTCCAAAATGTTCATAGAATTGCCAACGCCGATTGCTTATTTTGGTTCCTTTCCGGTAATCTATAGAGAAGTGCACCGGTATATAGCTGTCGCCCGGATCCCTTTATTCAAGAATTCCGGAATTCTGAGCTCCGACACCAACAGCTCCTAATCTTCATAAAATCCCCAAACAGACCGTCTTCGAACTTGACTATCGTACATATAGTACCTGAATTTAAAATTCAAAGATCTATGAGTGACATATACTCACCACTTGCGTAAATTGTCTAGCTCATAGTTTCTCCTGATTTTGTCATTAGAAATACCAATGATGACAAGAAAATTTAAACTAATAAATTTCTATCTTTTCAACTTGACAGTGGTGAATTTCCCTTCGAAATAAAACCTTTTCAAAACCACATTTTCCAATCGATATTTTCCATCAAAAAAAAAATAAAAAGAAACAATAAAAATATACCATAATCGCGCTATGGTCAGCAGTAAAAATTAAATCGAATGTAAAACCACGAGTGAATGGGAATTGACTGATTTGTCGTTCCTCCCGTTGCCATACGCCATTACAAGTACTATTACGCACTACGGCACCCTATAAAATTGCAACTTTTTTTAGAATTGATTTAAATAGTATCTTGAATATTTTGGAATATGAATGATTTTATTGCATTTTTTTTTTTTTTTTTTTTTTTTTTTGCTAACTATAATATTGGTCATCAATATTAACCAAATAATAAGAAATTTCTTTTAGCGATCTATACTAATATAATGAGAATACAATAAAATAAATATAAGAAAATCAACTAAGATCGCATAATTTTGGAAATCTATCCGATAAAAATAAATAATTACCAAATTTCGGAATTTCCAATAAATAAAAATTCCGTCGAAAATTCTGAATCGTTATCAGATAAATAAAAACAATTCGCAAAACTAACGTCACGTTTTCCTTGTGGAAAGTCGACTCTAAAGTGAAGAAGATGCTCATCATTACTTAAGAAATTCACATAGAAATTTTCAGCATTCATTAAAGGTGTCGCCGTTACACTCAACGATGAACCAACGAAGAGACCTTTCCCGACGGGTAAACGTAATGGAAGTTTCTGAAAAAAAAGGAAAATATTGCAGCAAGTTTATAGAAGTTTTGAGAAATTTTATGAAAAAAAAAAAGTTCTAAGAAATTCTAAGGAAAGGTTTTATGAAATGTTGCAGCAAAAACTTTTTATCTTTTTATTTTATTTTCTAAAAAAACTTTTTATCTCCTTTGATACCGGTACGGAATATGTTAGATTAACAAGAGAAAAAAAAAAACTAAATCATCGATGTGTAATTAAAGCTTTATTTCCAAATTTTCACCAATAAGAAATACTTGCTTCTAGAATTTATAGTCTTTGAGTGCTATTTTCGACTGAGGATATATGTGGAAAAAAAAAGTTATCAACGTCATGTCTCGAGATCAAATTATCAAATTGAATAAAAAACGACGAACTTTTGAAATTTATTATTTTTACCCTTCTAGCCGTTAAATTCTGCTCCGAACATGCCCATGACCTATTCACCATTATGGCCTTTTATTTCGGCTAAGCTATATCCCTTAACATCACCTTATTTTGTAGCACTGTGCTTTCGTTTTAGTCTACACATCTCATGTTTTCATAGATTAACTGAGAGACGAAGTAAACCATTTATTTGAATTTGTTATCATTATCGAATTTCGATTATCTCAGTGAGTAAATGTTTTTCATTGGCAATCTTGTTTACCATCATAAGATTTAGGTTAATTTCCATGTATAAAAGTTCAATACTCTTCGATAACCGCTGAGAGCATTTTTTGAAATTTAAAAAGAGTAGAAACATATTTGCGAGTTAATTTTGTAGGAAAAAAACGAGGGTTATTCAGTACTTAAGGAGTAAATACTGTGAGGGATGTGCGACTAATTTAAAACAATAAGTAAAGAGAACTAATAACTCAATGGTCTCCGGAAAAGAACTAATAACTCACTGGTTTCCGGATCGGTCCATTTGTTATCTGTGATTCAGGATTTGGCTGCCGTGGACGCTGAAATGGATTCTCTAAATTACAATATAAAGTACCCATCATCCAGATTTAGGAAAGATATGCTCCTCTTTACAAACAAGTAAGATATGCTGTAAAATACCTTTAGGGATCATGAGTTAGCAAAATAAACAAGCTTACGGATACATACGCACGTACACATGCACACATACACACACACACACACACACACACACACACACACACACACACGCACACGCACACACGCACACACGCACAAACGCACACACACACACACACATGCACATACGCACACAAACACAGATGCATAAGCAAATACACGTACATAATGCACGCACATACACATACATATGCAGACATAAATACACACACACACACACACACACACTTATACGCGGACACGGATGCACACATACGCATACACATGTATACATACACATACATGCATGCAAACACATATGCACAGACACACGGACGCACAGACACATTTTAATTGATAGTGATAGAATTCACTGCTGAAGTACAACTTTGACCGAATTCGTCTAGACGGAAAAGGGTGTGATTGCCTTTTGAATTTAGTGGTAGAATCCCTATTATCGTGAATATGTCATCATTAGCAATTCGTTTTCGAAACAAATGGCATCAATACTTTTGAAAAATTTGCAATTGAAAACCCTCTTGAGCAAATCTAATATAGAAACTCTTCTCATTAAGCTGGCTGTCAATAACCATAATACCTAGACTATAAATAAACTGCAATAAAAATATATCAGCAAATTAGAATCTAGGTTAGTAATAGGCATGTTTCGATTCATTCCCATTTCGAATGAATGCAACTACAATGATAGAAAGAATGCATTGCAAAAAATTGATATGCAAATTAAAACACAATTAATATTGATTTATTAAGGTGGATGAAATTGATCAATGCAATTAAATCATAATAACTTAAGGATAGAATATGAATATTTAAAACTACAATTAAATGAAGCAAATATTGAATAAAACTTAAAATCACTCTTGAAAAAAAATGTAATGGATGGATTGTTTTCTCTCTCTCTCTCTCTCTCTCTCTCATGTGAGTAGAAATCTTAGTCATCGATTTCTAAATTGGTTGGCGTCCTCCTCCACTCGTTTAAATCCCCTCCTTCTTCCTTCCCCACTTTCTCTTATTTTTAAAATTCGAACCTGCTACAATAATATGCATAATTTGGCAACAATACAGTGCACAATGGTGTATTCATGTTCGCGAATCGAATTTACATATAAAAATATTTTAATGACGAATGCATTTCCCTCAAACAACATCATCCGAGATGCATCTATGGCTATGAATTTAGAGCAAAAAAGATGCATAGAGAGACCTTTTAAAAGAAATGATTATGAATGCATTGGAATATGAACATATATACAAGTATAATACAAACGACAAGCAGAATTCAAATTTATGTATGAGAACATTATTTTTAACCAACGAAAAAAATTCCATTAGAAAATCTTAAAAATTTTATAGAATCCAAGATGTCTATACCAATATTACTAGTCGAACTTGAATACCAACAACTGATCGAGTACCATAATACAAAATATTTTTTAATATATATCAAAGATCGTATTGATTCCCTTTTTTAATTTGTTTTTTTTTCTTTAATATTTATGCTTCACTCTAAATATAAATGAAAAAAAAAAAACGAATAGGATTGATCCACTTTTAAAAAATAGGGATATCTCATAATTTTTGCTGAAATTTTTAGCCAATCAAAACTGTCTAAAATTTTCGAAAAATTCGCACCTCAAGAGTGATTAGTTAATCAAAGGAAAGTTGAATCTACTGCATCTCTAATTAGAGAACAATTAAAAATCACTAAAAATATATAAAAGTTACAATGAAACCGATGAAGAATCTAATAAATCGATAGAAAATTTATGTAATAATGACCTGTAAATCTTCATTTACTAATAAAAGAAAATCAAGTAACAAAATATTGCATATATACACCATAACGCTTAAAGTCATAAAAAGTGAGAAACAATGCTGCACACTGTATTTGCATACAAATGAGAAAAACAACCGAAAGAATGAATAAAATCATTGCTAAGGAAAACGAAAAATAAAAACATTTTAAAGCTCTGAAACAATTAAAATTCATCTAAAAAAAACAGTTGCGCCATGAAATCTTTTTTTTTTGGAAAATATTTCAGATGATTCTCCAAAACCAAACTTAAAGTCACCAATATAAAATATGGAAACTTATAGAATAATAACTTCATAAGTAGGGCAGCGCAAATCTATAAATTCTATCATTCCTTTAATTTGATATCACCTTCACTAGCAATAACTTCCGCTCCCTCTCCCAGTCCCCCCCCCCCCCTAATTCCCCTTTCCCAATCCCTCTTCCGCCAAATCTCAAAAAAAAACTTTTCTTTTTGATTTTAGCCAAGAAACCATTCGCAGAATTTCATACTATTTAGCCAAACAAAGAAGCGGAAAAAAACAAGTCTACTAAAGGCGAAAAAAAAACATAATTGTATCTCAAGTTGAAAGGTGATAAAAACAATAAGTAGCTAATGGCAAATGGATAATAAATCATAAAAGCAAACTTCTAAAAAAAAAACTAAAACGATTTAAAAAAAAAATAGCATTGTAATATAGATCCAACATAAATCATGAAAAAATCATCCGAAATTAAATAGGCTGACTTAGCTAATACTACATCCTCTTCCCCTCCTCCTCTTCCCATCCCTTCGCCACCTTCCCCGCCAGCTGATCGAATATCATAAATTACCCATCTCCCTTGTTCTTCCTTATACTTGGATTAGAATCATTCCCTTAACAAACATATTTGTGCTCCACTAGCGATAAAAATTATGGCATTTCAATTGAAATATATCATACAATTGACGTCAGACACAACAGATTACAAGAAAGGAAATTCGGCTATTACAAATTTTCCAGAAAAATTTTCTCAAATCAGAAATTTTTATATGTCAGTCAACATCGGTATTCATCTAGGATTGTATTTTCCTATCTTACTAGAACGGGACTATCATAACACATAATACGGCATCTATGAGGTAGTCTATTAGCAATATCCAACATAAAAAACTCATTAAAATATTATCGAAAAAAAAATATTTAAATTCCAAAAGGAATTTACATATTAAAATATTATCGGAAAAAAAATTATTTAAATTCCAAAAAGAATTAAAAAAATTTTTTAAACGATAAAATTCAGAATGTTATTCCACGATGAAAATAATATTCACTTGTATAGCGATAAAAAGGGTGACATTAAATAGTAACGGATATGGGATGATGAAACGAACCACACAAATACGCCATTTAATCAACCACTGGTCGGCCACTCTCCTGCAATAAATCTCCGCATTGCCATAAAATTTTCCCAGAGAAAAAATTTTTCTCTTTTGCATATAGTTAGAAAGCATTAGTGGAGAGGATAGGACAGTGAAAATGAGAGAGAAAAAAAAAAGAAAGATAAAAATAAAATGTTAGAGGAAAGATAACATATGAATGCATCAACGAAATATTCTAAGTTAGAAAAATTATAAGAAAATATTAATACCCAACTCGGATTTTATACGAACAAATGATCTACTAGTGATCCTCTAAAGTTTCTAATAAAAGCAAACAATAAAAAAAAGTGAAGATCAATAATTATTAAGATCATTTTGTTACTTCTTCCCCAAATTGTATAGTTATTATATTTGATAATCTAATATTGCCAAGAATAATAAGTATCAAATAATAGTATTTTCAATAAAAAAAATGAATTTCTCTGATATATTTTACAAAAAAAAAAATTTTTTTTTCGATTTCAACATAGAAAAACTACAAGTGCAAAAAAAAGTAAAATGAATTCAACAATGTAAATTGTTATGAATAGATTAAGCGGATCGTTTGCAACATTATACAAACATTATGAATTTTGATAGTGTTTATTACAATTGTTTCAATATGCTAATAGAAAATGTTAGAAAAAATATTTTCCATTGATAAAAATAAAAGAAATCATGGAGATAAAATTTAGAAAAGCCAATAGTTAGACCATAGAACCTAAAAATAATAGAGGCATTCATTCTCACCCCGATTGATGGCTAATTTCCATGCTTATATATCAATAAAAATGCTGAAGTTCGGAGTTAATTGAATAGGTTAGATGCAGGTATACGTTTAAAAAAAGCGGAAATAAAAATACATACTAATTTCTTATATATGCTGCTGAGAGTGAATGGTTTTTTCTCTCAAAATCAGCATCGGCTAGGAGTGAAAATGAAAAAAAATAAAAAATAAAGCAAAAGCTCATACATGATCAAAGCGTAAAAAAAAAAAATATCGTTATGAAACACACAAGTTTTCCACTTTCTACAAAATGCTACTGCTGTGAAAAACGAATAGTATATTTAGCTAATCATAAAACAGTAACAAAGACAGCAATAATAGAGCTCGAAAAAATGCCTAAAGCTTAAAGTTTGTGACTTCAAACTTAAAGCTTAAAGCTTAAAAAGTATTCAAAAAATAAGAGAAATAAGAAAAAGATCATTCAACATATACGATCAGAAAAATCCTCAAATTACATTGAAATTTCCTATATTATTAGCAAGGAAAATATAATGCAAATGAGAGAGAGGAAAAATATAAAATTTCGAAGAGACTATCATCACCCTTAAAGAACAGAATATAATTGTGTTCAAAATATGATGCTCCATCCTTTGATGCCTCTTTCTTGGAGTGGTCAAAGTAAGAGTTGCCCAAAACGGCCACAATCACCTTTCTAATCTCCGATGTGATATCGTTGAGGTATATACCAACAAGAATAAGTTGGCAAGTTCGCAAGTACAGCATATTTGCCAACTTGAAGTAAAAGTACATCATAATCCTACATAAATTTGCAGTAACATACAATAAACACAAATATAAAAAAAGAAATGGTGTTCAATGCTATATACAACCTCGAAGATTTATTTTAAAGTACCATTTAAGGCAATCTAATACTATCCGATAATGGGAAATCAATTTGATGAGGGAAAAGAGATTTAAGATCTCACAGCAGATAAAATATATCGCTGTTTGCAGTTTTCAGGTGATAACTATTTCACGATAAACAGGTACTAAAATACCTGTTATATTGCATCATTTTTATTTTTTCTATTCGTCCCCATCTCTCGCCTTTTCTTAATTTTCTGCCGCCCCTCCCTCTTGTCAACTCATTTTAGAGCTTAAATAAGCCAACAGAAAAAAAAAAATGTTTAGGAGGCATAACGTTGCCTTATAAAGAAGCAAGAGATGAAGTGTTTTAAGTTAAAACTTGGACTGCTATAAGTGATTTCGTATGTATAGACAGGTAAAATTTGAGAAGAACATGAAGAAAACAACTAATTATTGGACTTTATAGTGAAGAGATGAGCGAATTTTCAGATAATTTTTTACGTTGCAGCTTTTTATCACCGAGAGCAACACATATGTATATGCAAATCGTTATTGCAGTGATATGCATGAATATTTAAGAATCTGATGCATCATATTGGAGTAAGGATTAGAAAGAAAAATGAATAACTGCAAAAGAAGAGAATAAAATTAAAATGCGATCGAACGATTGAGTG
>JAAVTS010004948.1:0-10944 GCA_022845575.1 Baylisascaris ailuri
ATGCTGAAAAACTTACTTATACCGAATGTGTGTGTTTCGCTTCTGAGTTCAACATTCACGCGTGTCTGTTAAGAATTGCTGCTGCTTCAAAAAGCGGCATGTAAAAGTGTTTGATGCGAAGTGTAACCAGTTGATCTCTTCATTTTGACATAAAACTATAATTGCGCTTCTCTGGGATATTAGGCTCAGCCTCAACCAAAGTATGCTCAAACGAAGTGTATGTGCCTCTGTACCTTTGTACATAACGTTTGTGCGTATGTACATGCGAGCTCGTTAATATGTGTTTGTGTGTGTTCCCTTGTGTATGTTTATTTGCTTGTATGGGTGTATGCATGCGTCTTTGTGCGCGCATTTATGCGAGTGTTTTTGTAGGTCCGTCTGTGCCTGTGCACGTACCTGTTCGAACAGTGTCGATGGCACTCGATCGAATGCCATGAACAACAGCTGCGCCGTCCGACAAAACTGTTTCCTCTTAGAGTACCCACTGCTTAAATTTATATCTTGTTGTCATTCTGTCCGTCGTTTTTATAGACTGCCGCATTTGAAGTAGGAGCTGCCAGTTAAAACGCAGATAGATACCTCCATTGCCAACCCCAGGTTGCTTATCTACCTAAGTGGGCTTTCAAATAACCGTGGTTGAATCAGTTATCCAGTAGCTTGGATCACAGTCGTTCACTTATCTTAGTTTCCCAGTTTTAAATAAAAAACATTCTATGGCGGTAATGTTCCAGAAGGAATGTTCGTTGACGTATTTGATGCATCTCCGCTTGTCTCGTTCTCCCTCTTTCAAACTCCGTCTCTAGAATCTCTCTCGTAAAGAACCCATCATTGATCGTGCCCAATCTATGATTGTTTAGTTGCGCGACCTCAGCACGTTGTGGAAGTATAGCTACTGTTTCATTATTGTGAAACAGGCGTTGTTATTAAATGGTTAAAATTAGGCGATGATTTGATATATATATATATATATATATATATATATATATATCCATATACATATAAGCAGTCGTTAAATTCGTGCACATTTTCTTGTAACACTTGTCGACTACAAAACGTTTTTCTTCGGACAGAAGTGTCATATATGCTAGCTTTCGCGTAATGCATATAGTGCGCTTTCCCGGAAGAATTTTGTTGGGGACCCGTCCTCCTAGGCCTCCAAGTTTTCGACCCCGAATGCCAACATTAAATGCATTCATGGGCGCGCTAAGCACAGTCATTTTTTTTATCGCGTGTGCCACTTACTCATTGGTCGCTACTCTCTTCCATTCTTCATTCTTTTCTGCCTTTGTTCATCACTGAATGCAACATTCAATTGCATCTCCACAGCTCCATTCGATATACACTATTTCTTCTCCCCCAATTAGAAATCCTCGTATAAGATTACAACTAACGCATATGGAGTTGTTTGGTATCTATGTTCGTGAGCTTTTCATATGCAGCGTAATATTTTGAGGGCGTTGGCTCGACTGTTTTCCTTTACCCGACCATTAAAAACATTCTGCAGAAAAAGTTGACTTATGGAGCCGGTTCGATCGGTTTTTCGTCCAACGGTTGGTTCAACTCGCAAGTGGTGGATGGTTGAGGGTCAGAAATTTCATGGTTAGTAATGAATGCACAGCAGGGCAGAATGAAGAAGAGGGAATTCCTTGCACCTTTTGCTTATACTTCCTCCTCATAGCAGTGAAATGCCGATAATTGAGTCACTTAAGTAATACGACAAGAGCTGAAATTGCTTCTAGCAGATTTGATTTGAGTAGCGTTTGCTGTCCATTAATTAGACAGCTTCTTCAATTTGTTTTGTAATATTAGCAGAAATGATGGATCGATGTTTGCTGCTCGTAAGATGAGAGTGGCTGCTGCTCGAAGAGAAACGCCACATTAAAGTAAACAAAGAGGGCCACACGATGGACTTTGTTTTTTATTTCGAAAAGCAATGTACTGCTACTGAAATAGACGCCATCTGTGTGGCTATTAGGTCAACGCATTGCAAAAAAGGGGACATGAGACTGAGCAATAAGATGATCTTCATTTCTGCCATTTCCTTCGATTAAACTCAATTGCTAGTGCATTTTTATTGTCTTTTAATGTTTGTGCAGCATCCACCAGTATCGCTTGTCTGTTTGCTTCTAGTTCGATTAATTACTACTTACCTGCAGATCTCTGACAGTCTAAAACAAGTAGGGAAACTTGAAAAAGGTTCCGTTTTTACGGCTTCGCATATTTTATGCCACCAGTAAGGCACACATAACGTGTTTGTTGACAATATCGCAAATGAAACAAGTGCGTTATGCTTGTTGCAACATCAGCAGATGACGTACCAGGATTGTTTTTGAGTGCTTGTATATGTGTAGTGCCTCCTTTCGGAACGCCTCCAGTATGTGTTCGTTGATATTTGCAATACCCGTTCAAAATAGCGGAACACCTCAGNGGTGCTAAATCCAAAGGGGTACTTAGCATCAGCTATTTCTCTCCCCCTAACGCTTTTGTATTATTCGTTAAAGTGATATTTTTTAATGAACTCTATGTTAGCTTTTCACTGTATCACTGCCAATCATTTGAAAGCCTTGAGAAAACTTAAAGGATGAAACATTTATAAGTCGCCTCTTATTAACGATGATTAAATGTCTGAATATGGAATAGCGGAACACCTCAGGTCAAAGAACTGCGATGCTTATTCACGAAAATTGATAGGTCACCCGAGCTTCCTTGTAATTATGACTCGAGCAAATAAGGGGGGTGCGAACGTATGATGTCGCATAAACTCCTTTGCAAATTCGATTCGTAATTCGAGTAGATAGTTTTATGAGTTCTCTAGCAACAAGTCGCTCTCGTCGACACACACTCTCTTCTCTATGCACTAGCCGCCTGGACACGTCGGCAATGTTTCCGTCTGTAGCCGTCGTCTTCGTAAATGTTTGCTTGTTTCAACGCGTTCTATGTGTCTTTTTCGAAGTGTCATAAACGAAGGCTATCGTTGAGTGTGCTTCTTGCTGTGTCATCGTTGCAATAATTAATGACCATTCGAGAATGCTGTGAAGTTACAGCAATATGTATGTGACATTGTTTTTTATTGTGGTCAGTGTGTGAAAAATGACATGAACTTGACTGCACTTCACCAGTAAAAAATTGTTGCTTATTTCTTGTTGTGCGGTTAAGCACTGCTATTTATTCAACAAAATTATTTAGATAATGTTCATTGTTATGGCATCTTTTTTTTGCGATGCAATTTAGAATAGCTACTCAAGTGGAGTGATACCAAAGTGAGATTTTGAAGGCGTAATTTAATTTCGTTGAGCGTCTTCAGTGTGAAAAAGTTGTAGATTCAGGAGTCCGTTCATTTAAGGGTCGACTAAAGAATGTGCATCAACAGTTCTTCACCAAATGGTGGTTGAAGGCTAAGATAGTGCAGATTACAGATGACAACATATCATAACGCTAGGCACATTAAAATTCATGTCCCAATCGAATTTTAAAATAATTAAGCAATTTGCAGTCGGGAAATGTGCATTAAAAAATTAAGTAGCAACGGTTTTCGCTCCATCATCTGCATAGAGCGTTTAACGTCGCTCTCCAATTGCAAGCATTAAATTAGTCTTTCCGAAATCCTGGTCGAGGAATCGCATTGATTCAGGGGCACTTCTTAAAGAAGATGCATCCGTTAAGGTATGCGTATCAAGGCACTCGTTAAGGTACAAACCCATGAAACGTAACAACGATATAACCTGCAATACGGATGCTGAAAAAAAAAAGAAATCAGTTTTTCTATGCGCATGAAAAAAATTACATTGAACTTTGCAAGTGGGCTTTGCAATGGCGATAAAACACTCTTCTAATAAACATCATTCGAATATGGAATCGACCGCAGTCTGCACCGAACTCCTTAAAAGATATTAATCGTGTCTATGCATTTCTTTTTTGTGCAGCAGCTATAGCTCATCGAATGACATTTTCACGTCAACACAATGCAACGTGCACAATGTGCAATGCGAAATCAATACCTTAAGCATATATTTAACTGCATCTCTTTCTTTGAAAAGTGTCTCTGAATCTATGTAATTGTTCGACGAGGATTTCGGGAAGGCTGATATAATGATTGCAATTGGAGAGGGATGTTAAATGCAGATGGTGGAGCGAAAACCGTTTGCTACTTAGTTTTTTATGCACATTTCTCCACTGCAGATTGCTTCTTTCTTTTTTTTAAATTCGATTGAGACAGAAATTTTAATGTGCCTAGCATTATGATGTAATTTATCGTTTGGGCTTCATTTTATTCGTTGTCGTCTGCAGTATGCACTATCTCATGCTAAGCGATATTCGACGCTTTCGGCCATTGAAATGTTTAGCTTCGTCGACCTTTCAATGAATGGTTCCTGAATTTATTTTTCTTCACCTGCAACCGCTTAGCAAAATGACAATGTCTTCAAAGGCTGATTTCACTATCATTCCAATTCAATAGCTATTTCGCATTCTATCGCAAAGATGTAAACCACAAAAAAGAGGTTGTCTCTTCTAGAATGGAAAACATCCATGTAGTATTCCGCTGTGCTTATCAGCCCAGTGGAGCGATGCGATTTGCTTAAATTAAGTTATGAATTTGAAATCGGTTGTATAAATTTGCTTCATGTAGTGATGTTGTAACCAATAAGTCCAATGCGATCAAATGCACCAATATGCCCCTCAATGATATTCTGGCGTTCAGGGGAACACCATTAGATGGTTCTTGCAAACTGCACTATAGAAGAGGGGGAGAGCGGTGTTGTACATGTTATTACTCTCTCTTGTGAGATGAATGTTGATCGTTTATCGTTTTCATCGAGAGTGTTTTTGTGCTCTCTGACTGAATCGCTTATTTTATTGCACCTTTCATTTGATTCTGACTTTTATTTGAATTTCATGAAGCAAACAGCATTTTGTCAGACAGACGAATGCACACCAATGAATGACGTCATGCACTTCTTGACGTCGACTGAAATTCAAATAATTTCAAGAACGATATGAAAGGCTCGGATAGCATTCGAGTATTTCAGGCGTTCGTTTTGTTATGAGATGCTTCATTATCACATTCAGCAGGTGATCAGTAGTGATGTATAAGTCAAACTAAGGGTTATATATTACCAAAAGTCGTCGAATTATGGCAGAGTTAGCTGTTCTAAGCGAACGTTTCTTCGCTTCATATGACAATTTTCTTTATTCTTTTTCTTTGCTTCCCCACTTGGCTGCTTCTTTGAGAGCGAGTGCTTTTATTGTCGGCCATCGTTTCGCTCAATCCCTAGATGGGTCTATCTTCTAGTTTACTAACCACATTTCCCACTTTTGCACAAAATTTGCTTCCTTAGTTTCAGTGTTCAGTGTCACTGTGAAACGTTTAGATAACGATGTCGATGCTGGGCAGCAGACATTTGAGATGCTTTGATTTGAATGATAAGAAAC
The DNA here is from genome assembly GCA_022845575.1 of Baylisascaris ailuri. Lineage (NCBI taxonomy): Eukaryota > Metazoa > Nematoda > Chromadorea > Rhabditida > Ascarididae > Baylisascaris > Baylisascaris ailuri. The sequence continues at coordinate 5,431 of JAAVTS010004948.1, forward strand.
GGCTGCACTTCTCGTAGCTTGGAGGTCGTTTTTCGAGATTATCTTTCTTGAAGTGTTTTGAGAGTGACTTCAGTCAATAGGGCGCTCTTTTTCAATTGAAGTTCAGCTCCAAGATGTAGCAAACACAAAGTGGGGATATATGAATGGGCAAAGAAGAGCTGCTTATAGTTGTTGAGCCGAAATGCGTTAGTTTAAAAAATTGTGGCCGTTTTAAGAGAAGTAATCAGCGATTGAGGGATCTTTCTGGTTGTGGAGGTGAGTGTCTGCAGATGACCTCAATCATAAAGACAGGCATAAAGCAACAATGGCCGCTTGTCAGAAGCATTGCTTCCCTTCCGATGACACAATATCTACTTTTAGTAGTTTAAGTATCCAACGGTTCCTTGAGCAACAGCGTTGTGACACCGCCGGTGCGTGCTATTTGCTTCTCTGCGGCACCTTCATATCTCAAACCTTCGAACAGCTGTATGATAATCGATGCCGTTTAATTGTCTCTGTACGTTGGCCCGAGTCCTCGTAGTTACATAATTGTGTTTCTAAATTTCCTGCATGCGCAATAAGTGACCACTGTTTTGCTTTTATCTAAACGTGTTTTATTCGGTCCGTCCAAGATAACTCTCTAATAAATCGATGTTCGACATTTCTGATATCCGGTATGGCATTTGCCGATCGAAACTCATCTAGTTGAGATATCTCATGTTAGATGGGCTTGTGCCGCTGTAAACGTCAACAAGAACGAGTGAACAAGTGGATGAACGGTTGTGTGTGATTTTACTGCAGCTTAAAACTCTGTTGTCCTTTCGAATCATTCATCTCTTTTATCGCCTCACTCAGCATTCGGTAATAATGAACATCGCAGCTGTCACGGATTTGTTCCAGTTATTAATGCACCAACATTGAAAGCAACGTTTTGAAACGTGGGAAACGACGAAGCAGAGAGTTCGTCGAGGTGGTACCGCTAACAAATTTCCTTTAATTCAACATGAAATTACTGAATGGTTCATGCTGAACGAAGAGTATATTGCTAGAATCGGTGCGCTTTGCAGTTTCATGCGCATTACTCAGTCAACGATTCGAGTGTTGCAGCGCACCATTCGAGTGTTGCAGCGCACCATTCGAGTGTTGCAGCGCACTATTCGAGTGTTGCAGCGCTTTTTATTCCCCGATCAAATCCACTCAGCGGGTGTTTTCACCGCGCAAGTGTACTTCAGTAGTGAGAGTTTAATTTGCCTCCCACTGAGGTTCACATAATCGTTTTTTCAAAGTTTCATTGAGAAAGTTGTTTGTTCATATCATTTATGCGTTTTAATAAAATGCATAAATTCTGTGATTGTGCTCATGATGAATCATCTGAAGGTGAACAATTACACCGTTGAAATAATACTTTACCTGCACGAATGTCGATAGCCGTAAACATTTTGGCTCCTTATGGCTCCGTGTTGGATATTTATTTAACTGTGGTGTTATTTCGGAGGCATTAGCATGTGAAATGGTCTCTTTATTGAAACGTTAGCTTGAAGCGTTAACACGTTCATAAGACAGCTGTCTCATCTCTTTGCATCATTTATATGATGTTCTCCTGTAGCCATTAGTGGTGTACAACGCGTAAGCTTTTCACTGAATTGACTATCAACGCTTGCAATGGCTTGCATCAAGTTTGCTCGGAAAATGTCAACTGCTTTCAAGCCTTAAGTTTGCCAACTTTGTTATAATCATTTGTATGTTCGTATTTGTGTGTTGATGACCGGCATATATAGAAGAGACGCACTTAACGAGTTTGTTGTACAGGTGCTTCATGCTAGAGTTGATAATGCGTTCTATTTCTTCATTGCATTCCATACATTGCCGTATCGATTGCTTGCTTATCCGGCAGCATATTTTTTTGCTTATCTATCGATGGGACAACTCGACGACCTTTTTCGCAACTGTCAGCGGGAGAATATGTGGTCCTTTTGACATTCGCACTTTTTAAAATATTATATGAAAAAGAACAAATATGTTTTATTCGTGAGACGGAGAAGGCAGAAAGAAGGAGCTTCCCAAACAAGTACAAGCATAAGCTAAGGAAAGTAATTCTTATCACCTCTTATTGCGTATATGAAGAAATTAGAGAAATTTAAGGGGCACACAAATCACACATCTGAATTACAATAATTGAATTTTTTCATCGAATTTTCAAGTACGATCAAAGCCTCTCAATTAGAATTAAGCTAAAACGCGCAAAATCTGCTCGAATTTCCTCTCCGTGGCATCTCATTACGAAGGCATAGCCACTGTAACACTAATTCCCTCTTACCAAGAAGTACAGCTTATAAGCGTGGCTGGTTGTTTTTTAAAATACTGAGTGTTTTTTTTTTTTGATATGACTTGTTAACGGTTTTGGTTGCTTTAAGTTGAAGAATGGTTTGCTTAGAAATTGATGTTTGTCTATTTCCATCCCTAGCATCTGAAGGTTTTTGACGATAGAAACAAAGATGTGACCTATCACGTATGCTGAAGGAATTCCATGAGCTGATTGTGTTGATAAACATCTATCTAGCGTGCACTATTATGTAAGCGATAATGTTTGTGCTTTCTATGCATTGCTTATGTTTATTAATGCAAAAAGTAAGGTGGATGTTATCACTCTCGCACCGATGAATTTTGCATATTTGCCAAAATGCTTCACTCATTCAGAATTCCTTAGGTTTATTTCATTTACAATTGCCGTATTGATATAACTTCACGTATATTCTATTACAGTGTACACCATGACTATGCACTTTGAGCTTGAATTTTGGATTTTTCACATGCAAATGGTTGGGATTTTCAAATTACTGGAAGGAAATGTTGCCAAAGCATTGCATTCGGTAGAGACAATAAACGCTGATTAGGAACATTTCATCCTTATATTCGGTCGTTAACACATGTTGAGAGATAGTTTTTTGAAGTTTACTGCTGCGATGCAATTATTACGGAAAGCTATGAATGTTCTGAACACATGGGTGATTTATTAATGCACTAATATCATACAAGAAGATTCTTGTTTTAAATGATAAGAACGTTGCGGACAGTTTTCGGCGTTGAGAGCGTTGCATATGAAAAGTGATCAGTCGAAATTCGTTGCCTAACACATCGCTGCGTCTCTTGCGTCTTTCACAGCGGGCCTTTATATAACGGACTGATTGCTCGCACATCCTTGTGTTCCACTTACACTGCACAACATTTATCGCATTGTCTCTATAAGATCTCAAATGTTTTAACGGCGACAATGAATAATTTATTATAACCACACCATCGTAGGCGCTATTATATTACGAATAACATTCTGTAAAGCTAGTTTCATGATTAATCACTTTTCATTGATGTTTCATGATCGGTTCAAACAGAGCATTTTTTACGTGAAATTTTCTTCTTGCAGTATGAAATTTATAAACAATTTCATCTTGCTTCATAATAGACTCCAGTTTTCTGTTAATCTTTTTTATGGACTTTTTTTATTTACATAAGCTTTAGATTGGAGGGAGACGGATTGCTTAATGTGAGAGAATGATAATGCAAAGGGTAGACATGCCCGCAGGTCACGCGGGACATAGGGAGTATTCGTGTTTAGATGTGATGGCGCCCCCATTACCGCTATCGTCCCCTACAGTCGGATAGTCGTGCCTATTTCGAAGCAGCTGCGCTTATGAACTTGAAGACGATCACGTTGGCAGTGATCAGATCGTGATCCTATAGACGCATAGGTAAATAGAGACACTGCATTAGAAACGTAGGTGAGCATTTAAAGGATTTCTTTTATAGGATGCGCTCTTTAATGGTTAACATCATATTGCGGAAGGAACGTTTGATTTACCGGCTACAGGAGACTTTTCAAATTTTATTTCGTTCTGCCCGTAAATTTTGTTTATGCTGCATTAATAAAACGATGACATATGTGAAACTGTTATTGAGGTGGTCTGTGTTTAGGTACAGAAGATAAAACAATTTTATACTGAAATGCACAGCATAAGTTCAAAATTGTCATTCATTGACATAAATAAAGCCGGATAAGCTCGCGAATTTCTGAATTTATTATATCGCTTTTGTGCTCTGAATTTTTGCCTACGATTAGCTCAATAATGGGAGCAGTTTGATGAATGAAGGTGGGCGGTCAGAGATGAAATTTTTTCGAAACATTTATGCTAATCGGCACCCGTGCAAACATCCATTTAACATTTCCCTCCCATTTTCGTTTCATATGGTGAAGTTCGTTATCTGATTTCCTGCTCCCTTCCCTCCATATGGCTTCGTCCACATGAGCGCTCGAATGTAGTCTATATTCATCGCTTTTCTCGATGCCCATCGTCAGCTATTGACGAGCGGCCAAAATAATTTGACACCAAATGCAACAGCGAGTATGTTCCGATATTGCTTCGTGAATGGCACCTTCATCAATTTTACATCCCCTCTATTCCTAACGTTTAGTTCATAACGAATCTATAAGACAATGATTGCAGAGGAAATAATGGGAGCTACGTATAACAGTGTTGCATTCGTCATCACTCCCTTCAGAAGTGCCGCCTAACAACAAAAACATTGCTGCGATTGTCGTCTTGTTCATCATATATAAGATTAGTCACTTTTGCCGAAAAAGATTTAGTTCTTTTCATCTAAACGCACTAATCCTCTTCAATTAGCTTTTTGCTTTTCCTTATCTGAGCGTTCCCTCCATCTTTTTTGCGTCAGTAAAATTTCTGTCGTTCAAATCTTTTTAAGGAGTGAAATACATAACATCGGGAACATCCTTTACATTCGTAATATTGGCTTCTGTTGGCCTTTCGAGAGCGTAAGTTGCGTCGATTGGAGCTGCCAAGTGCAATCACTGCCATGGCGTTATTTTAAACTTTTCTATCATTTAATTTGTGATTGCAGTCGAATTTCGTGTTTTTTTTTGGCCTGCGCTATTTTTGGCCGCTGCTGTGTGGGTGTGTTTTGAGCCTGTGAGACAGTCAGAGGGATGCTCGAGTTGCTTTAATGGCAAATTTCCCCTATATGCTAGGCTTTAAGTGACGCCTTGGTATAATGGGGGAAAGAGATAAGAGCATGTTGAGGAATTCATTTTATTGGTACCAAAAGAGGCGATATGATGAAGGGAAGAGGCGCCGGGTGGACGAAATGGTTTCCGCCGTCAGAGGAAAGGGTAAAAGGAACGAATGGTAAAAGCATTTATCTAGGTGAATGACGTCATTTAAAATGCGCAATCTAGAAGAGTGTATAGAGCGGCGAGCCATCTGCCGATGCAGGATCAGATCACATGTGATCTGTATGCGCATAAACATGCCCTCTTGTCACTTTTTGTTGAATCCGTGCCTCATTCGCGATGAGCTGCTTATCGAATGCACGCTTTGCATCCTCACACTGAGAGCAGCCCTGTCTAGATTCGCTGCCCTCTGATCTGTATTCCCACAAATCTATAGGAATTCAGATATCGTTGTATTGTTGGGGATGGGGCTTTCGTTTAGACATAGCACAAATACTGTAAGCAGTAGTGCA
>JAAVTS010004950.1:0-10939 GCA_022845575.1 Baylisascaris ailuri
AAAAATAGGGAATCGTGAGGGTGATTCTGAAGAAACCTAGTTGATCCTTCCACTCAACATTAAAGGTTTGGAAGATTGTAAAGAGTATATGCTTAGGTTGCTAGATGGCGAAACTATTCCGCCAAAAATCCAATAAAACACAAAATGCCCGCAAATTCCAAATAAAATCTATTTCCAGCAAACTTTGACGAGTGCTAAAGGTGGAGAACGGATGGGGGCAGGGTAGGTGAGCAATATGTGATTCCAAAATACACGATCACTGTGGCATGCGACACTTTCCATAAGTTTTGGCCCATTTGATTTTTGTAGTGTTACCACTGTGCCTGTGTTATAATTAGCCGATTTTTTTGCATGTGTTTATCCGCAATATTTTGATGTGTTCCTTCACAAAGAGCTGTGTCGATCACTAACCACATACAATTATGGCCTAGAGGCAATGTTTGAGAGGGATTAGATCAGCAGGTCGTGACATCATTGAATAGACAAAGATGTGTTATTTGGGACGTGTGCAATGTGTACGTGACTTATTCATAGTATATAAAGATGGTGCTTTGTGTTGCCTGTCTATTTTTTCATCAGCATGTTCCACTCATCAACGCCTCGTCCTTTTCAATCCCCTTTGAAGCGGGTTCTTTGCATTGTTGGTTTAGATTATTCTCGCTACGTTCCTATGGCGGTATATCCAAGCGCACTGGCCATAGAATTCTTCATTCTCATGCCTCGGACTTTCAAATTCATAGCTCAGTCACCGAGAACCTTTTTAAATGCACATTGCTTTCCTCCTTGATGGTGGTCATTAGCACCCTATCCCTTGAATTTGCTGAATTGACCACCTATTGGCCCAACAACTACTTCCTCGCTTTCATAGATTGCTGGTATGTAGTAAAGGTTAAAGTATTTTGGACCCTTAATTAAATGCCAATGTTTTGATTGAGACTAAGAATTTTCCATCAGTAAATGATCACATTTCGGCAACAGCTCCTTCTTTCTTCACCTCTATCATCCGCTTTCTTTTTTTCTAATTTTACTGACATTGCATTAGCATTGCAACGATTGAACTGTCATCTAAGCGATGAAACTTAAACTGTGAATATACTTTACACAAAAAATATATTGCTACTTTTCATTACCCAACAATAAACAATCTTAGTTTATTTCAATTTCTATCGGCGTCATTATTCTCTCCAAAGAGCTTTGTGCAGAAATAGACTGGAAATTAAATCAACCTAGTATTTGTTGATAGATTATAGTAAAAGTTTAGTGCCCAAATCATACTATCGTATGCTATAGAATGGTGAAAAGTGTGAGTTCGTTAATGAGTTCGTTAATGAGCGACCTGAATGATTAAAGACACCGACGAAAAAAATCATAGGCGGTTAGATGAGGGGTAAGAGGAAGTGATGCGGTTGAGGACGAGCCTGATGAAAGATTCGAGGAACACGTGTCGGAGAGTAATTTATTGGGAGAGGGAGATGCCGAAATGACAATTAGGCAGAAAAAATTACTTAGGTGCAAAGAAAAAACAAACGTCACCCTCAGCGAAAAGGGCAGTTTTCTTCCGAAGAGACTCTCTAAGAAGCGATTTGGCTAGAGAGAGGGAAGGGATTTGGCTAAAGGAAAAGAGAGAGCTTCAAAAGCGTCAAAGAATTGTCAGCTTTTTCCTCAACTTCAGTCGGGGAATGAATATCTACATAACAGTGATATGGCGTGATTGCGTTCTTATTCTCTTCTTAACTTCGGCATTTTGTTAATAATAAGTCGACATATTACTGGCGTCGATTCAAAAGATGTTCCCTTCTTCTAAATACAAACAATATTTCAATCGTAGAGTGTCAATTGGTTATAAATCTAAATGCCAGAGAGTATCGTAAGGCTGTAGTTAACTGTTTCGTAGAGAAATTGTGATCAGAAATGTTAGTTGTTTCGTTTATAAATGAATAAAAAATATTTTGAAATAAGAGAGAAAATATATAGGTGAATATGTGATGGGCATTTTTAATCGATCAATAAATGAGATCGATGATAGGACGACGATCAAATTTTTTAGCCTCCGAGACAAACCTATGGCACTGAAATCCTTTTGTATGCAAGAAGTTCGGAATTAAAAGGAGTGCATTCATAACACACGTTACATGTAGGTGAGTGTTATCTTACGTCATATGGAGGTATTACCCATAACACAGGCTTACTACGTTGTACCTCTTTACCCAAGCGGTATATGGTCATGTGGTATGGAGACGTTTTACCGATATTACCGTTAATTTGTTTAGACGTTGAATGCTCGACGGAAAGTAATCCGAGGGGGCCTAAAAAAACGAAGCCCATTAACGGAAAAGGATTGAGATATGATAACCGTTGAACTAGGTTACCTCAACAATGCGATAAATACATTTATTTGTGATGATTAAATGCACGCGTAATCGTTAATTGCTTGCGAGGCACTATGCCTAAATGGTCGATTAAAGAGGAGCGACTGCTGCCTCAAAGGTTGATTGGTAGCATATGTGCGTTCGATAATTGGATAATTCACTTCAATTAGTTCGTTTATTGCCTCTCATTCCTTATTACTAAACTCTTTATTCATTTCATCGTTCTTCACAAAATTCACTATCCTTGCTTTTTTTATTTGTTTAATAGCCTATAAAATTTACTTAATCAGATGAAAAGCGCATATCGTGCTTTTTTTCCCATATTTCTTCATTTCTGCGCTTGCTAGTTTACAATCAGTGAGGAGGCGTCCACAAATCCATAAAAGAAACAATCATATGTATTATGCTTTCAATATTTTCTGTCTTCTATATAATCGATGTTCGTCCATCTAGTTCTTATCAGAGTTAATAGATTGGCGTTTATGCAATCCATTACTCGTTTATTTATCAATCAATTGATTTTGCATAGCCTCCATCTTGTTCAGGCAGCCTTCACTAATTTGTCTTTGAAAGGTTGGTCTGCTGCAGATCTGTTCAACCGAAACGATTGTCGAGGCTAGAGCTCACTGCTATTTGTTTCAACAAATTTCCGCTGAAATAAAATTAAATATGAGCCGAATTCTAACCGAATCCACTCGAGCTTCATACTGAAGCAGACTNNNTATTTCTTTCTTATTGATGCCGACAATTTGCGAAAGTCGCAATGATGTGTTACGGGGTTGATGCCAACTCGAGATGGTCGCTGAGTGCAGTTTACAATATAAACCAATTGACCTCATCTCTAACCACAGGGCTGATCGATGTTTTGATCTCAGCAATGGAACCTTCTCATTGTTGTACAATGTCACGAACACCTATACCTCATGTAGTCTCTAGTTGTCCCCTACTCTGCCTTTCTGCACATTTTCTCATGTTGTGCTACGATCAAAATTATGCATAGTTTGTGTTCAACCTGCGTTTACCAATAGAGTATGCACTCCATCTGTTTGATCGTTTATGTTTTGATAGGCTGTTACACCCACCAATCAATAGAATTTTCGATGATATGCGATCCCTTCTCCCTCACTCCCTCTCAGTCTTTATAACGTCTTTCGCGATAGTCGATCGCAGATTCAACGCTTCAATATTCGCAAGATTTTCGGCTATGAGTAGATTACTTATGATAGCAATTAGAAGACTGAGTATGCTATCAAACATATGTGGTTATGCTATTTTCTATTTGCTTGGCATATTATTTTATTTTTTATGCCTCAGATACTTGGACTCTTGACGTTTAAAGGCGTAATGTTTAGATATAAGCGAGGGGGTTGATACTTCGAATTTCAAATACAAAGAAGTCGATTAGGGCGGCATAGATGAACTATGGTGGTAATGAGTAATATGTTCGGCGAATACTACTTATTCTCGGTTGATCGAATTATTCCTTTCGAACATCTTCACAATTGTTTTATTACAGTTTTTTTGCACCGATGATGATGGAAGTTGTTCGTGGCGTCTATCGGCTTAATCATTGAGGGTTTCGCATCGTTTTGTTTTGTTTGCATATGCGCAATGTATCTTCTCTGCATCCCCGATCTCTATTTCTATTAGCAAAGGTTATGGCTATAGAGCTGGATACCCTATAAAATATGTATCTTTTGTGATCGGTGGAATGACGAAATGAACAAAGATAGAGTTTGAATCGCTGACTGTGAAAACGATCGCATGAATCTTCTCTCATTTCATCACGTCTTGTACAGTCATTCGGGAGAGAATATTTGAAGCGCAGTTATAGCCGCTATAACGAAACTCATGAAAACACGATCTGAAGGAGATGCACCTTCACATTTCCCCCACTTTGACACTCTCTTCTTGCAGTAGCGTTAGAGAGACATGGGAAGGCATAAAAGGAGGCTGAATAAAGCAGAACGGTCGAATGACAAAGTGTGTCTTAACGAACGCAAAGGGTATATAAGTGATAAGCGTAGCAGTGCTTTCCAACTACAGTAGATATTGCCTTTGGACAGAATACCATCAGTGCTCTGCAACTGTGATTCTTACTTGAGTTGATTTAATAGTTTTCAAGTTGCTTGCATTTATATATGTCGTTGAACGTTTGTTGCAATGAGGACTACTTCAACCGCATTGCTTTATTTTGATTATATAGATATGTGTATTAATTAAGTAAAAAAGTTTACAGGAAAGACATCCGCGCAGAAGAGGGAAACTAACTCGCAATACGGTGAGCTTCATTAATCGTTTAGCACATTCACTTAGAGTGTAATTTNGCTACGATCAAAATTATGCATAGTTTGTGTTCAACCTGCGTTTACCAATAGAGTATGCACTCCATCTGTTTGATCGTTTATGTTTTGATAGGCTGTTACACCCACCAATCAATAGAATTTTCGATGATATGCGATCCCTTCTCCCTCACTCCCTCTCAGTCTTTATAACGTCTTTCGCGATAGTCGATCGCAGATTCAACGCTTCAATATTCGCAAGATTTTCGGCTATGAGTAGATTACTTATGATAGCAATTAGAAGACTGAGTATGCTATCAAACATATGTGGTTATGCTATTTTCTATTTGCTTGGCATATTATTTTATTTTTTATGCCTCAGATACTTGGACTCTTGACGTTTAAAGGCGTAATGTTTAGATATAAGCGAGGGGGTTGATACTTCGAATTTCAAATACAAAGAAGTCGATTAGGGCGGCATAGATGAACTATGGTGGTAATGAGTAATATGTTCGGCGAATACTACTTATTCTCGGTTGATCGAATTATTCCTTTCGAACATCTTCACAATTGTTTTATTACAGTTTTTTTGCACCGATGATGATGGAAGTTGTTCGTGGCGTCTATCGGCTTAATCATTGAGGGTTTCGCATCGTTTTGTTTTGTTTGCATATGCGCAATGTATCTTCTCTGCATCCCCGATCTCTATTTCTATTAGCAAAGGTTATGGCTATAGAGCTGGATACCCTATAAAATATGTATCTTTTGTGATCGGTGGAATGACGAAATGAACAAAGATAGAGTTTGAATCGCTGACTGTGAAAACGATCGCATGAATCTTCTCTCATTTCATCACGTCTTGTACAGTCATTCGGGAGAGAATATTTGAAGCGCAGTTATAGCCGCTATAACGAAACTCATGAAAACACGATCTGAAGGAGATGCACCTTCACATTTCCCCCACTTTGACACTCTCTTCTTGCAGTAGCGTTAGAGAGACATGGGAAGGCATAAAAGGAGGCTGAATAAAGCAGAACGGTCGAATGACAAAGTGTGTCTTAACGAACGCAAAGGGTATATAAGTGATAAGCGTAGCAGTGCTTTCCAACTACAGTAGATATTGCCTTTGGACAGAATACCATCAGTGCTCTGCAACTGTGATTCTTACTTGAGTTGATTTAATAGTTTTCAAGTTGCTTGCATTTATATATGTCGTTGAACGTTTGTTGCAATGAGGACTACTTCAACCGCATTGCTTTATTTTGATTATATAGATATGTGTATTAATTAAGTAAAAAAGTTTACAGGAAAGACATCCGCGCAGAAGAGGGAAACTAACTCGCAATACGGTGAGCTTCATTAATCGTTTAGCACATTCACTTAGAGTGTAATTTCTTTTGTTTGGAAAATATTTAGTTCACTGCAGTGTTGTGAAAGTTCATCATTTTTCTGATGTTTCTAATAGAATTTGGAGTGTCAAATTGTTTTTCGAAAGTTTTTGGAATTTTTGTGAGCACTTTCATACAAGATCACAGTGGCCACTATGACGCATTCATAATGACCACTACGGTGCATTCATAGTGGCCACTATGATGCTTGTGTAAAAATTTGCAAAGACCATCTTTGCAGGTTTATCCACATTCTCCATTAGCTACCCCAATTCGGGCTTATGAGTTTTTCTGATTTGCTGTTCTTCTAGGAACAGTCTATCCAATGCAAGTGTAAACTTCCAAACTTTCTAAGGGTTAACTGAGAAAAGAGGAGTTAATGTTTTACCAAAATTTTTTGTTGGAGATGTTTCAGACATATCGGAGTAAGTGATCTATCTGGTTNGAAGTTGTTCGTGGCGTCTATCGGCTTAATCATTGAGGGTTTCGCATCGTTTTGTTTTGTTTGCATATGCGCAATGTATCTTCTCTGCATCCCCGATCTCTATTTCTATTAGCAAAGGTTATGGCTATAGAGCTGGATACCCTATAAAATATGTATCTTTTGTGATCGGTGGAATGACGAAATGAACAAAGATAGAGTTTGAATCGCTGACTGTGAAAACGATCGCATGAATCTTCTCTCATTTCATCACGTCTTGTACAGTCATTCGGGAGAGAATATTTGAAGCGCAGTTATAGCCGCTATAACGAAACTCATGAAAACACGATCTGAAGGAGATGCACCTTCACATTTCCCCCACNCATCAAGTGCAGTATAATTCTATGTTGTCTCAACTTCTGTATATAATGCTGTGTAATTTCAATTGTGTATAATTCTATATAGTTTCACATATACCTACATATCGGATATATCCCATGTACAGTACTAATATTTTCTGCGCTAAGCTACAGATTGATAGCATGTTAAGGGGTGATTTAAATAATTTGTCACAGCTACACTCTGCGCAACCATCAATTTTACGTTCATGCATAGATGCATTGTTAACTTCATTTTTATCTCTTTGATAGTCAAAAAAGTGTGTAAGGATAGCATTTGGATTATTGATTAATAATGAAGTAAGCATTTTTCAATTACGGTATCCCTTTAGAGCGTTGTGGAATGTCAATAATCCCTATTTGGGCGTTGCTTTCTTTTCGAGGGTGAGTGTTAACGAGATGGCAGTGAAATTCCCACCCTATTCACTAAATATTTTTGCACGATAGTTTTTCTTTTATATATTTCTGAACTTGAAAACGCTTTTTTTTGCAATGAATTTTGACTGTTTTTTGTGCTCTTCTATGAAATTTATCCTTTAAAAAATATTATTCTTTACGAATTTTTTTCAGGCTATTCGTTGAAAAGATCGTATAAAATAAGTGGCAGAATGAACGACGAATAGTGTGTGGTGGTAAGACTTTAAAAAATTCTTTTTTTATATCTGTTAATGCAAATTTATTGTGTTATTTTTCAACTCGTTTATTTCCTCTTTTGTCTATGCGTTTATTTCTCATAAATATGTTGTATAGATGGTGGAAATCACGTACATTAGTGATCACTTGAGATTTGCTAATTTGCACCTTCAAATTACAAGTGAAATATAAAAAAAAAAAGCACATGGGAATTCTCTGCTTTGGCACAGAGATGGGAATTCTCTATTTTTACATTTTGGCAACTAGCAAATTTGGTCACTTGCCAATTTTTTTCTTGCCAATCAGGTGCTGAGTTACTCTTTTTGTGAATGATATTGAAAATACTGAATGAATAATGAGATGAAAATGTGAGAATGACACTAGTTGATGGCATCACCTTAATGCTGTTATTCACCCGCCCAAGTTGAAATCTTTCTTCAATTAGCTGCCATTCAATAATGAATTTTTTCGTTCACATTTTATAAATTGATCGATTTTTTTGTTTTAGACATAATTAAGCATTTTGTCGCGTTTATTTTTTACGTATTTGGATAGCGCCTGGCTAATCTAACGGATTGAAATTATAAAAGCGCATATCGTACTGGTCACTTTCCTACTTGATAATGAAATGGGAAGGTGTGATTTGTCATCTTTTTTATTGTTCTTTAGAGTGATATTTTGTTCAAGTGAGCCTCATTTCTCAAAAGCCAATTTTCTTTGATTGCAAAGAAGAAAGGTGAGTGGAAGTGACGGGTTTGAATTGATGTGTATTTCTCATTGATTCTTCAGTAACAATCGATAGAAAGTGAAAATTGATGAAATAGAGTGCCACGTCCTTCATACAGACCTCCAATTTTGAAGTTTCTTTATTTGGAACGTTCTCAGATGTTGCCATCTTATGGGAGTGAATAATAGCAGACTTTGCAGGGTGGTTGTGGTAATAGCAAAAATAATAGCAGAATCAAATAACGGGGAGAATATTGAAGGAGGACCAGAAGAAGCGGCTCCCTTCCTATCCCCTCACGTTGAAGATGGGCCACCTGTTCTGTTCACCGAGGTATTTGAATATCTATGGCTGTTACTTATGAACGAGTCTCTCGGATTCTTCCTAATGCGCTACAAACAATACGTTGTGAAATGTCTCGTTCAGTATGAATCTCTCTTAGCAAGATGATTTAGAGGCTGAACTAAGTGCCGAAATTAATGTTTCGCTAATCAACGTAATTTGATCTGATTGGATTCGCTTAGCTTATTTACTCTTCCCTTTTAATTACTTAGGTAAATAGGAATTGACAGGGTATTTGATAGGTGAACATCGTTGCAGCACTTTCGAGCACTCATGTCGAAATCACTGACTTTTTTCAAAGTGTTCCAAATTTTTATCTAATTTTCATCGTTCCTTTCTCTCGATTGACGAAAACAAGCAGCAGTTTATTAGCTTTATCCGTTACATTTTGAGGATTCATACATTCGATTAGTGGCATTTTATAGTGCTTGGAGAATATCATCAGTGCAAACTTTAAAGAAGGCAGCTAGTTGTTAATAGAACGAAAGTTTTGCTTTTATGCTTTTTTGCATTTTTCTTTTTTTAGATGACTTTAACGCGCAATGTAGTTTTGTTAGTGGGATTTGATGTGTAATGGGGTGAGAGATTGTTATTATTTCAGGTGGACGAAATTCCATAAAAGGAGAGAGGTTGTGTTCAGAGGGTCGTGTCTGATGGGGCGTTCGAATGACAACAGCGTCGCACACCCCTTTATTTCGTCATTTGATTATTACAATATCTTCACTGAGTAAATATGAGGATCGGTGTTCATTTTTTAAAGTTAGAATGTTTCCCATCTCTTATTGGCTACTCTTTTTGATTTTGCCTTATTATTAGTAAGTTTCACGTCAATAATTCTTCATGTCTCTCTTTTTTTCTAATATCTTCTTAATGGGTATTGATTCGGTATCGCATCATCGCTGCCCATACAGTTCTGAGCCATTAACTATATTGTTATGGAATAAAATATCGATAATACCAGACGGGTAATTCTATAGATATCTCATAGTTATGACTGTTCCTTAGTCATTTCCCACCATGTAATGATTCTGTCGTCTTCGATATTCTATCATCTCGCTGTTCCATGTTGATTATCACTGAAATGTTTTTATTTATTTATGAAAGAAATACTCTATTCTAATGGCTAAATATGTGTAACCGTCATTGTCTAGACACATTCAATCGGGTCAAATTTTGAGCTATTCATTGTGCATAATGCTTTGTTGATGATCTCAACCCATCATAAACATATTCAAATACGATTGCCATCTTAAACAGTGATTGTATCTTGAGTTTAGCAATTCAATGATACACTTTGCATGATTACTATGCTTGTTGAAATAATTCAGCAAATTTTTTCTTCACTTAGGCGTTTATTCATTTTGTTGTGCTTTTTTCGTTGTTCTCTTGTTTTCTGAAATTATGCTAGTTTATTGAATAAAGCATTTTTCAGCATCTTTTCGTTGTTGTTTTTTTGCTTTTGGTTTTAATCCATTGCCGAGTATTCGACTCATTTGAAGGGATTTTTTATTGTTTAACGTTTTAAATGTTTTTATAATGTAGTGCAGTGGTTCGATTTGTGTGCGTTTCTCTATTTTCAACTGTGACAGATAACGGTCATTATTAACGTCGCACTTGTGTATAGAGTAGATCTAGATGATGTTATGAAGTGCTGCCGATGTGTTTAAAGGAAAGCATGGGCCGATGAAGGTGGTGTAGTCGCGAACTGTGGTATACTCTTAGAGTGAAGTGTGAAGCGTATGCTAATTGTTAGGAATGTGTGCATTGATGCTTCTGCTACGACGACTCCAACTACCGCTCTACGAACTACTGTAGAGCTGAGAGGGTCAATTAAAGTGGGAGGGATGTTTATAGTTTGAGCTTTGTGTTCAATTTCGGCATGCTGCTCAGAATGGCCCCGAATTTTTCCGTTATTCTAACGCAGGCTATAGATCACGGCGGGTATGTCCCAAGTTTATTGCTTGAGGAGGGAATTTTGTTCAGCTTTGGTCATCTTTGATGCCTCTTAGGTTTAATATTAAAGGTGAAAATGCTCGACTAACATACCGAACATTGAGGCAACCTTTATTGCCAACTGAGGGTCCAGTGTTCTAGCGGTCGAAAAGTTTTAGGTCCCCAATCCCAGGTTTTATATTTTCTCGGCCTCCTCTAAGTTACAATCTGTGAGAGGAAGGAAGGCTGTTTTCAGAGTTACCAGAAGTTGCGTTTTCGTCCAATCAGATTTCGTCATTCGCAAGGAGCTGTTTATGTAGTATATTTGTACGGGCATTTGAAACTTGGGTCGTTTGAAGCATGAACGTGTTATTGCGCTCTTTTTGTGATTTGCTGGTAACACATAAGAAAGGAAACATATAGTTTCCACCTATTATACATTAATTTTTT
>JAAVTS010004960.1:0-10914 GCA_022845575.1 Baylisascaris ailuri
TTTGCATTGTGGATTCTCAGAGGAAACCAATTATTATAGTATGAAAATGTCGAGCCTCTTCAACAGAGCTAGAAAAAGTCTGGGACGTAGGTAGCGAATTTTTTTGAAATGGTGCATCGATGGCAAATATGGATTCGACTGTTTGTAAGAATTCGCTGAAGATTCTTTATAGATTAGCATCGCTAAGGATTCGCTTTGGAGATTCCCCACAGATTAAAAGCTGTCGTAATCCTTTGCAAATAAACAAGGCAGTTTGAAGAGACGGTGGAGGGAGGGAGCAAAAAACCGTAAATACTTTCGAGGTAGTTAGCAAAGTAACGCTATGTTCGGCATCTGCAACAATATAAGCTTTTTGAGTCATTTATATTAATGTCTAAAAGGAGATATCGTAAAACATCCAATAAAACCCTAGTTGTTGTAAATTTTCAAAGATTTGACAAGAAGTTTTTGAGGGAAGATATTTGCAATGTGAGATCTAGTCATCCTAGATTATTGGCAACAAGTGTGTAAGAAGGGATGACTTTTTTCAGTTTTTCGGTAAAGTATGTGAAAGTTTCATTGAAGACATCGTTCTATTCGGGGATAGGGGTATTATCTTCTCAAACTTTGGAGGGGCAGTTTACGCAAGAGGATAGGATTATGGCGGAAAGGTGAGAGGGGAGGATTTATTGAAGATTGAAAGGTTGTTTGCAACCGCTTCGGATTCATTTCGCAATTGGTCATTCGAACTTCCATAATCTGCTTCGGGAAGTAAATACCTCAGAAGTTAACTGCATCAGTTGCTAGAGTTAGATGAAAGAAATGAATAAATATAACCTTTGACTTGTGTAAACGTTTCCATCCGGATCGATACGAAGAAATGAATTATGCGTTGTTGCTTTATGAAAATATGATTTCTTTTCGTTTGGAAAGAAAGTATCCGGTTTCCAAAGTTTTTCCAAATAATCTACGCCAACCTGAAATACTATAAAAACGATATGCATAAATTGAAGTATTGTATACAACATATATCGCTGATTATAAGGGATTGCAATATTGCAGAAGATTTGATGAAACTTTTTGAACGGATATGCCTAGAGGTAATGCTCATGAGGTCAAGCCATTCTCAATTGCTCGGTCGGTGAAGCCATTTCAATCATAATATGAAAGGAAAACAAATAAGAACCTATGGGATCCTCCCTTATGCATATAACTGCACAAGCGCTGCAATCTAAATATACCTATCTCATTACCATGTTTTATTATTTGCTTCTGCCTAATTTACATAATCTGGCACAATCAATGTTTTACAGCAATATTATGTCTTTTCGAACTTTGCAGTATTATTGCAATTTTTTTTCATAAAATATCTTAGCACATTGAAATATCTACAACCCTTTTTTGCACATGATGAGTCAACTCAATGGTTAACTACTTGGTAGGGAGAGAGAGAGAGAGAGAAAGAGAAAGAGAGAGAAGGGGAAAGAGAAGAGGAGAGAGGGAGGGAGACACACATACATTCATGTATACATATGCACAGATGACTATAATACAATGTAAAATATAGATTTACAAATTTGCATAGTAAAATTATTATTTGATTAATCTTATGCAAATATTTATGTAAATAAAGCTTTTGGAGAAATAAAGAACCAAAAAGATTTACTCCTTTATGTCTTGAAAAGTTTTATTACTCATCGAATTTTAAGTTTGAACCCAAATGATTGACTATCTAATTGACTGAAATGATTGACTATCATCGTAGGGAATTGATTAGACGATGTGTATTGCGATACACATGAAAACTAAGCTTATCGTTGATGCATCTATCAAATACTGCGTTACCTTTTTTTTTTCATAAACGATCGTCTCTTACTCACAAATAATTTTTTTTTTCATATTGCATTCAATTTGCATAGTAATGAAGGTATTCCACTAAATGAATGAAAATAATTTGAATAAAAATTTTATTTAAAATTTCATTCAAATGTAAATCATCGCAGAGATTCGTAAACATTAGAAAGTTTTCGTTAAAATCGATGAAGATTCGATTCGACATTCAGATACAGTTATATTAACCGATATTTGAACGATCAAATTTTTTCCCCACTCTAACCTTTGAGTCGATTAGAACGAATCATATGAAGCAATTAATTTTGATAGTTGCAAAAAATGATTATCACTAATAATAGCAATTTTCTTGTTTCACATTTTCATTTGTTCATATATTAGCTATAGCAGCAAGATTCTGAAACGCTTTCTGAAGCACTCTCTATGTAATTTTGCCATAAGCATAATGAGAATCAACTATATTCAAATATTGATACATATATCTCTCGCAATTATAAATATAGTTTGAAAAACAGTGAGATAACGCATTAATAATACTAATTATGAATAGAGTTGAGTGCAAAGAAATCGTATCGAATGTCCTATATAATGATAGTGATAAGTGAGCAAACGAAAATACCCATCTCTGGGGAGTTTCTAAGCACCAGCTAGCCAATTATGACAGATGAATATCGTCTCCAGCAATCTTATTAATGAAGCGTCAATTCATGATGATGGAAATCACAAGTTCCCGATGAAATGTTTACTTGTCAATTTGTAGATAAAGAACAATTATCCATGAGCACACGTTGATCGGTGGAAATAGATTAATTAGGAGAGAAGTTTTAAATAACCGAACTTATGTGGGCATTGCTATTTGATGCCTTTTAGATATGAGACCGCTTATAGAAGAAAAGGGGAAGAGGGACTGAGCGCTTATTTCAACATTACTCCTGCAAATTGGCAAAATATACCGTGAAAAGTGCAGCGATATCCAGGGAGAAATCTAATCATATCATACCTCTTATCCAACATCAACATTGAATGACGCGGTAATCAGAAAAAAATTAATAAATAAATAAAAATATATATTATATCTTTTCTCATATTATTCTAAACTTATATTGAAGAAAATTTCCGATATATTTTCTGATAAAGAAAGAAGATTCTTGAGGTGAGTTTTTAATAGATTCATTAGCTACTCTATGCACTCTTCATTAGCTAAACGCTTAAATTCTTCGGAATGTCTAACCGTTAAAGCTTCGATATTATCGGCATGAGTTTCGCTTTGATGCCTGAATGCAAGTCGAGGATCATGCCACGTTTGCCTGAGATAAAAATCCAATGTAAAATCCTGCAAATATTTTAATTACGGTGCATAAAAAATCTATCGGTCACCAAAAATTAGTATGGGAAATTCTTTGGGCAATTTTTTTGAAGGACTTTAAAGAAACGTATCCTGATTATGTTTAAATTGGGCAAAAAATGAGTTTATATCCTATCAGTGGGTAACTTTTTTTGTTTTAAATTAGACCTCACTATGCTGTCACCTCATAGCTTACTTTGATTTATGTTAAGTGAATCCTCTCCTCTATCCTTTCATCCTCCCCTCCCCCCTCCCTTACTCTTATATAAGCCATCTGGCTTGTTGATTTAAAAATAATCACTTCATGGCTATATAGAACTACTAATGAGCTTTCTTAGTTTGGAAACTTCAAATATGAAGTGCTTGGTATATTTTTTTAATCAACAAATTGATCAATCTTGGTCAAAGAAAGCAATCTTGCTCAAAAATTTCTCTTCAAAGAAGAATTTAAAAAAAGCTCTATCTAGATATTTTCTGATCATCACTTAATAGAAAAAAAAACCATTATCATCTTCCCAATTAAAAGCATTATCATCCTCTTTCTTACATGTTCTTATTGCCACTTTAGATTTTTATGAGACGACAGAATGATATAAAATAAATTTATTCAATGCGACTTTTAGTTCAACTTAGGCTGTTTAAAGTAAGAAATGCATCTTTTCATACAATAAGATGGAAATTAATAATTTTAAATATATTCGTTGATTTATTTAAATATTTCATAAAATGAGCATTGTTGATAAATGAATGAGATTAAACTTACACTCACTTACCATATCAACTTCGGATACTGCACTAATACTCGAGACATGTATCGTAATTCCCACATCGACTGGATCGGCACCATATTTTGGTCTCAAACGTTTATCATAGGTGCTATTATCAGTTAGACGGTCGAGAATATTGGAGATTTCTGTTGTATCGGGTATGTCATCTGCCCTAAAGTGCAAATTCACTGATTATATTGTTAAATCTTTTTTTTCTATCGTTAAATTTTACTATTTATACAAAAGCGCCTGATAGGTTGAGTATTTCCAACTTAAGTTGGTCTTTTCAACTTAACACAATCTAGTATTCGTTTAAAAAAAGGCAATTTTGAAGCTAATAATTGGTGTACAAGACTCAGAGGCATAGGTGATTCTTTGTGGATGATAAAATTGTCTCAGTGGTTAATGATTCAATTCCGAACGAAATGCAATGATTGAATTATCTCAGAGAAATGAATGATGTTTGACCAAAAATTGCAATTAATGGCCCCTATGTTACAGCATCTGTTTTTAGCCGTAACCAATCGAAGGTTTCTTCATTGATGGGCATTCGTCCCGACGCACTTAATGCATATTGGAAGAAACTATGCGTGCTCTTAAGCAGTTTCGTCAATAATTTCAACGTGTCTCATAGATATTCGAATGGTACTTGAATGTGAATACAATCAAAAATTTACGAAAATTCCACTTCGATTAGTGAATATTACTATTACTTTAGTTACAAATATAACAGTGAAAAAATCGATAACTTGAGAAATAATTTTTGATAAATTGAAAGAAAAAAATTATAATTTCAGCGAGTAAAAATTTTCCAACAACATTTTTCAAGTGCTAATAATACTTATAGATATTTATACATCTATTGTTTCATTCATATTTATTAATATAGGCAAGCATATAGAATAAGCAATATTTCTTCGAGTCTATTTTATAGTTATAAACGATTGCATTTTTGCGATGAATTAATAATGTGATGCATTTTACGTAATTATCGAGATGAACAAATCGCTCATATATTCATTTTGCAGTATTAAAACTTTCTTTAAATATCCAATAATCTTAAATGAAATGAAAAATACATACATATAATAGAATTGAGCCGAAATTATATCGTTGAAAATGATTGAAAATATTAGCAAATAAAATCGATGAATAAACCGCAAACGATACATAATCGTAATGAAACTCTTCACCTATAATTATTGCAAATCGAACATCATTAAAAGAATCCTTCAAAATCAACGTTCATAACAAGCATTTTAACACAGCTGTGCTATAATCGTTTAAATGCTGTGTTATAATCTCTTAAATGACTTATATGGGTAGTGTTATCAATATATTAAAAATATTTTGTGTTTGAATATGTCAAAGTCGATAATTGGAAGTTTGTCCCCAAAAAAAATTTCTTTTTAATCGGATAGAACACGATCGGTTTGCAAAAATTCCCTAAGGCATTAGTCACCAATCTTTCCACTGATTGCTTCAAGAAAAATCTATGAGATATTTTGGATATATTCAATTGAAAAATATTTTTCAACCTATAGAAAGAATTACAAAGTTATTGCTTCCGTCTGTATATTTGTAAGACATAAAGATCATATTATCAATTAAAAATGAGAATTTACAGAAATCCCTTAAGGTGATTGATTCAAATTCGCCTGGATTAGTCTCAACTTTACCATACCAACCGGTCATCAATTAGCATAGTTGACATATCAGCATGACGCATATCACTCTCTAACAGCAAGAGAAAATAAAGGCTATGATGCGCATAAATTCGATAAGTTTACATCATATGTTCTTTATCATATGCAAATTTTCACGAAATTCCACGTATGCGAAAATCTCCGTGATCATATATGTAAATTTTTTTTAGTGCGGGAACCTTTCTATACATCAAATATTTTCTCCGCAAAGTACTGAGGTAGTGATAGCGTAAACTCAACAAACGATGAGACGTACGATGCGTAGAATGGAATGCTGAGCTGGAGAAGTAGTTTTCAAGAAGAGCATCGAAAAGCAGAATTTAAAGATACTTTATGTCAGTTGGTAAACAAATAAATGAGCTTCTCATCTCATCGAATATATCAAGCTTAGCCGCTTGATAGAAAAAAAAAGGAAATAAATTAAAGGTGCTTCAAAGCGTTGACGTCATCACTTTCCATATTTGAATTGACGAGAATTTTAAATATGAAAAACTTCTTTAGTGAAATTAATGCAGAACAAATCAAAACTCATTGGAAACCTACTGATGGGAAAATTTCATAACGTTGAGCAATTATTGACTTTATGATAAAGGGATATTCACTACAATTTCGAAAACATTCAAATAACGAACAGATATGTAAATTATTCGTAGGGAAACTAATCTCCCCTTTTTCCCCGCTAAATCATCATCGTTCCCCTCTCTCGACTTTTCCTCCCTACTTTTCCTCCTTTAACTCCCACCCCTTATCGCCGTACCTCGCCTTGGCATCAGTTTTCTCTCTGCTCAGAAATTTATATCATGTAAGTGCTGTGATTTACGATTATAGCGAGAAGAAACTATGTGGATTTTTTCTTAAATCAACTTGTAGCCTGTTCTCTCTTCTTTCTCGCGTTGATCATCTCCGCTCATTACACTATGGGAAGGACTAGCAGAAGAGTACTTCCGATCAAAGCTGATAGTTAGATGACTCTAATTTGATTGCAGAAAATCTAATGGGCATAAAGCATGGCTCATTGGGGAAATTTCGAAATCGAATCCACTGTAGTGGAAAGTTGAAAAATGAATATGAACAGCATATATGATTATATGCAAATTGTTTAAAAATATATACACCATGGGTTCATGTTCTATAGGAATATTATCTCTTCATAGTATGTTCCGTATGTTATAGTATGCGAATTGGATTATCCAATTACAATGGGAAGCGCTCAGCAGGAAATATTTTTCCGAGCGCCCTTGTCTTATACGCACTGCTTAAGCGATGACGCATGCCGAATCTATTATGCAAATCCCCTGCTATTCGTATGGACATATACTCGCTATCCCTTCATCTTCCTCGATTAAAAAGGGAGATGGCAATGCGAATTTCTGGAATTTCAAACTATTATGCATTCAGATGGCAAACAATGACTTTAAAAATATTGAAAATATTCGTAGCTGCTCAAAAACATCAAAGACAACGAAGGAGATGTGAAAAAGAAAAGCCTCAAGCTTAAAATTTTGTAAGCTTCGAATTCTTGACAACTTTTTCTAGCCACTCGCGAGTAAATATAATCGCGAGTGGAAACATGTGCCATAGAAATTGGCAAAGTATACAATTGGCCAAATATTTTAAGTCCAACTTCAATGATCAGTCAGTTGAAACAAGCGAACAAACAGAGGGATGGATACACACTATACATATGCATACATACGACATTACCGTAATGCACTTATTCGAGAAAACTCGCAAAAACGCACAGGAATTACGAAATAGGATAGTGTCGTCGCTCAAACAGTGATTTCTGGAGTCTGTTGGATATTTGGAATTTCGCCGAGGATTTCTGGTGCGAAATTTAATTTCGAAATCGAGTAGGAAAACAACTAACCTATAAAATCGGGGCAAAAATAACCGGAAAACTTTTCGAACCTTGAGAGGGAAGATGACAAGAATACAGAGAGGATTCCTAAATGCGGTTTAGAATTGCCTGTAAAATTGTACACTCTGTTCAGGAAGCAACAGCAATATTTCAGAAGTGTTCAAATTTTGTCACTTCACTCCATAATAAGCAGAAATTGAGTATAATCTATCATAGAAACATGCGGATGCTAAATTCTATTTGCTTTAACCCACTCGTTATGAGTCGCTGATTTTACCTCCTCAAAAATTACCTTAAATAACAAACAAAGAATCAGAGGGCATTCAATGCGGTTTCACAACGAAAAAGTAGAATCCTATGGTCACTTTGTCGATCCTCGCAACGAAACCGAAGTCATTCGGGTTATTCGGGTTAGTAAAGTATATACGAATTTAGAAGTGAGTGAGCAAACAGCCGAAATAGGGAGGAGCACAACGTCCGTGTGTGGCTGTAACTGGCCGGCTGCCCACATCGTCATAATGCTTTGTCCTGCCTTAATGCACATAAAGCCCATTGCCATTGCGCATGAGCCTAGCTTGCCAGTTCTGAATTCCATTCGAAGTATTTTGAGTCAACATCTATTGTTCGAGCGATTGAGTATGTTCACTCAACACGTTTCAAACGATTGCTCTAAAAAAATATCGCCCTCTATGTAAAGGTTTTCTTTAAAATAGAAAGACTGGAAAGTTTAGGCGTCATGCCTCGAATTCAGTGGTAGAGGTGACATTCAACGGATTGTGCAAAACAACTACCAAATCTAGACTTTTGTCTAAATCCTGGTTTTGTGGAACTATGAGTGGGGTAAGGGGGTGGGGAGGAAGAGAAAAGGGAGGGGAGGAAACGGAGTCATTGGAGTCAACGAGACCATTTCACATAGAAACATCAAATACCTTCATTATACCACTGATTTGAAATATGCAACAAATTGCATATCAAATCTAATTTCACCGATTAGAACGGCAATTTTCTACGATCCACAAAGTGAATAAAAGTGCAGAGTGGTTGACACAATATGCGCTCTTCAATTTTGCTCACCTGACCAACCGGCTTTATATGTAGCCTGTAAATAATAAGATAAGATACCGACCGCTTCCACAAATGCTTCGTTTTCTTCCGGACATTGCGTCATTTAAAAATCCGATTGACATGGAATGCATGTTTTTGGCGCATCTAGGTTATTGTTTATGCCTCTTTTTGAAACTGATTTATTAAGGTTATTGATGGTATACGAGGTTATCTATCCTATGATTCACACTACACACATCGAATTTTATAACTTTTGCTTCATTTTTCTGAAGTGCGACTGCCACATAGACAGACAGACACGCGCGGATGTACATAATCACAGACACGACTTCACCATGTACGTCAGCGAAAACAAGTAAAATTCAAAACCATAAATAAATATATTTCTTTAAGAATGGCTAAACATGTGATAGAATGAAATTGATGCAAAGAAATCGGCAAACAATAAAAACAATGCAATAAAAAGTAACAGATTACGAAACACATAGTTAGGCCCCATCGACGAAGCAATAGATAAGAGGCGAGAAATGCGTGCGTCTGTGTGCTTCTTATGTGGCTATGTGCGCACATTTGTGTTCATATATGTGCTTTTGAGTATTGCGTGTATTTTTGAATGTATGTCTTTATGTACAGCAGTGTCTATGTTTGTACCTCTATAGATATGAGTCTGTGCGGCAGTTCAAATCGCTTCGTAACGATATTCGACCAGTTGTAATCTCATCAACCCCGCTTTCGATCTGGTTAATTCACATATGTATCAGTGTTGAAGATTTCAATAAACATTGAACTTGCAGAAATAAAAAAAAGCACTTTTTTAATTGCAGATATGAAAATATATGAGATGTTCGTCATTTCCTAAGAAGCAGAGAAATGAAAATCTTGCAGAAATATTTCTGGAATTTCTAAGATAGCAAAAAAAGAAAAGAAAAAAAGGAAAATGATTGCTGACTGTGCGAAATAATTCGCTAGCTATTATTTAGACGGTGGCAATTATTCCAAATAGCTAAAGTAACCTTCTGTTTTACTATTCAACAATGCATTTTCACAGAAAAACATTTCGATCGTGATTTTAGTACATGCAATACTTTTTTTTTTAGTCTCGCCTTGATGCTTATAGAGTTTTTAAATTAAAATACTGTTCCGTACCATGCTATCCTATTCTAAAACGTCAGCGCCCCGATGGAAGGTCTTTGGATCGTTTGGATCTTCACAGTTTACATTCATAGAAGCTTTCCGGCCATTGCAAATTACGTACAGATAGCTTAGAGTTTGATCAAACCTCTTCATGACGCTGTGATCGATTTCCACACATTACAGAATGATCTCCCTGCGTTCCTTTGGGCGGGTAAATATCTGACGGTTAGGTATTTTTCATGACAAATGGGGTGTAGCTGTGCCTTAGCTTTCATAATGAATGCTTTCAAGACTAAATACTTTGTCTGTTCCATTGCTCGACAACGGAGTTGGAGAACGAGTGGTACGATCTGCCCAACTCTTCATTGCTCGGAGGTTTTCAAAAAAAAGCTAAACAATCCTATTGTATACTATAAGCATGGTAAATAGGTGCTAAATCATCATACGAAAAGTTNTATACTATAAGCATGGTAAATAGGTGCTAAATCATCATACGAAAAGTTTAGTTTTATTCTCGAATATTGCTATGAAGTTTAGCCATCATGCTGATATAAATATGTTAAAAACGTTCAGAAATATTTCGCTTGTATCGTTTTTTTGTGAAGTATTTCCTGATGCGTTACATTACAAATTGTATAGCACAATTTAAAGAATATTCAATTTGCTAATATTGAACATTACTAATTTCACTCGAATTTTCCTTGATTTGATAGAAAGCAAAAAGCAAAATCTTTTTTTTCCTTTCATAATCTTTACAAGAATTTTAGATTGAGTATCGCATTTCATAAATTTCATTTCTGAATTATCTCATTATCAATTCTCATATCGCCTAGATTCGTTAATACGAAAAACCTTTCCATCATCACGAGCACACTTGGTTCATTCGATCTCCATTCTATTTGCACTTAACTTTATTGAAATCTGCTCTCCCTTACTTCAATTAATGGTTTACACCTCTATATACCTCTTAGTAGTTTTTTAAAATTTATGTTGTTGCATATTACATTCGAAAACTGATCAAGGAAAATTCTACACATCATCTCTTCAACGTCATTACTGTCTTCTTGCGAGTTTTCGTATTTCTTTGTTTATTTGTGAATAAGGCCTTTACAGCTGTGATAATGCAATGCCGCGAAGAATGAAAGTAGAGTGATTGTTGAGTTGAATATTACATAGAGATGTATGACCTTTGTATTAGAAATACGA